>LJIJ01002124.1:0-30936 GCA_001718145.1 Orchesella cincta
ACATCCTTCATCATTAGATTGAAGCAGCAGTTTGTGAATGATACCATTCACTATCCAGATACAAATTATCAAACTCTGGAATCTAAAATCAAATTAAAAACAAATGAGAACAATGCGACTAATTACCATTCGGCAAAAGTTTACCAGAACATAACAGTTCACATGCAGCATAAATTTGAGCATAACTAACCTGGTATTCCCTAATTTTTTCATATAAGCAGGGATACCGCTCGAGGTCCACCGATAAAACTTTGGGATACCCATGGTTGAACAGTTTTAACTTCGGTCAATCTATGAAGAATGTCATGACTTTTCAATTTTAAATACCAGTTTTTAGAAGATGCACTTCAGTTTAAATTCCACAAGCTTACCAATAATGTTTTGTGCTTGCTTATGCTATGATGATAACCACAACCAACTAAAGCTAATACATGAATTAAATGAACAATTCTCCCAAGAAACTTGACACGCTTCCTTCTTCCTGGTGTCTTTTTGTGGACCAAGTTGTCTTAAGTCTCTCTGTCCTTACTGTCAGTGCACTAGCAACTAAATTCATTTCATGTTTCATAACACACCAGATAACACAGCTGGCCGATAACAAAAACGCTTTATAACATAGCGTGGTCACATCACTACTGCAATAATTGCAATCTCAATTTGCTATTTCTCACACCAATTCGCAACGACAAACTTTATGTATTTACGTCATATAATGTAGCTCTTACGATTATTGCACGAGAATACTTTGGCTTGATGATTTGATCAGTACTCAAGTGCATGAACAGATATAGATAATATAGTGATATTCATAAGTAGGATCTGATCTGAGCTCTTTGAGTGTGTTTATGTATTTGTGCTGGACTAAAAAAGTTGAAAAAAGACACAACTCAACACAGAAATGTGAATAGAAGAGAAAGGGAATGTTTTAGCATCGCATTCTGTACTAGAGTGTTCATTCAACCAACAATCCAACCTTTCAAAGTCCTCACAACGACCGCACACGCAGACCGATGCTGCTATACAATATGAATGTACCTTACTTAGAGCTTTTCAATAAAAGCTTTATGAATCCACATGTAGATAGAATCCTCCAATACTAAAAATGTGGATAAGGGAGTTCTTGAAGTTACCGCTGTAATACTCAGGGCTGCACTAATTAAGGTTTTTGTAGACATCTGTATATGTGCTCCTTTATCCTAGTGTTGATGTATCTGTTCAACCTTTTAATTTAATTTTCTCTTGTGTACCTTTGCCTTATAGATAAATATCCATTATACATAAGGATAAGTAGCATTATAGCAAGGGATTTTAATTGGTGTTGTTGTAGTAGTGTAGTCTGTGTATGGAAATCTAAAAGCACTTGCTGTGTTATCATTGATTTTTAGAACTCTGTTACTCCGATGAGCATATTAGAAGTTGTTTTTTCTAATTGAATGTAAACAACCTAACTTTGTATTTGAGTTAAGAGTCGTTACTGTAATCATTTTCCGTTGAAAATTCGGACAATCGTGTGTGTGAAGAAGGTAAATGGTATTTTAAAAACTTCAGTTGCACAGTTTTCAATTTGTTTAATAATGATTTGAATGTTTGTTTGGTTTAAAGGTTTTCCTTCAGCACAATAATGAGTTTGAACCTAAACTTGTCATCCAATCCTCCAGCTTCACAACCCGGTGAAGATGGAACTGGAGGAAAGAAAAAGAAGAGAAAGTTGGATTTACCAATTGTCCCAATCAAGAACACTGCAGACTACCAAAGAATGAAACTTCAGCGTTTGATGGCAAATCCGGATAAACCTGTGATGATTCCTCATCGACCCAAGGACAAGTCTCTTCCAACTCCTCCAGATTTTGTGAGAAATGTGATGGGTTCCAGTGCAGGCGCTGGAAGTGGAGAGTTTCATGTATATCGGCATCTTCGTCGGAAGGGAGTATGCTCGTCAAAAATGTATTGTAGAGTCTGCAAAGTTGGAACAGGAGGAGCATGAGTTTCAAAGAAAAATTGAGGAGCACAAAAAAGAAGCTGAACTTAAACGGCAAAGAAACGAGCAAACGATTGAAGAAGAAATGAAGGCAGGCAAAAGGGGAAGGGAAAGTCAGCGAATGGGGGAACGGTAATAAGAACACATCAGTGAATCCTCAAGTGAGGGGTCAGACAATGAGAACGGAGTAGTTACTGGATCTGATTCATGTGACAACAACAATGATTCCAACTCCAATGAACGTGGGTCAGGGGAAAGCTCGTCAAGGGCGGAGCAAAACACAGAGGAGGGTAAGCAGGAAGAACCACAACAGTGAAAGAAAAACTACCTTCTCCCCTACAACTTTATTGGAAGAATGTTGTTTGAAGCAATAGCACGCCCTTAATCCACTCCTCATATGAAAGACGAAGAAATTAAAGTGGTTACGCACATTCTTTTGGATGCCTAGAAAAGTCATGAAGACATATATATAGGGCAGTATGCATTTTACTGACCAAAAACACAATCGAAACGAAACCTGTAGCAATAATGGGTGAATTCATTCCAATCAAATTATACATACATGTGTAGTACTAGTATGTAATTGAAGATAGTTAGAATAATTTAGGTATAGGTCGATTCATCAGTGCTGCTTATTTGTTTCTGTTGTGTATAATGAATAAAGTTCAACACTAATAATAATGTTAAAGTAATATACTTGGTTCTGAAGCACCACAGCAACGCTGCAAAAGTAGTTGACACGCTAACTACCAACGTGTTCAATTTTATGAAGCTATGTAAAACTTGGTCCTTCGCTGTCTCTAGTTGCTAGCAAATTCATCAACGAACTTAAAACAATAGTAAAACATAAGCAGTTGAAAATATAAAGAGCATCTAGATGGAACCATATGAAGTAAGTAGGCAGGATAGGATTACCTCAACACATAGTTATTAGTATTTATTGAAAACCAGTCAATAGGTCATCTGCCTTTTTAGAACTAGAAATAGGAAGGTATAGTATGTTATTTGTTGAGGATATTAATACAAGTGCTAGTTTTGCAGTTAAATGTTTACCTATGACCTAGCGAGTCTGCACAAATGGGTGTAGTTCCATCTCCAAAATGCGGTACAAAAATGAATATGATATGCTAATAGTATTTTAAAAATAACATTTCACAGAAACCAACTGTGCAACAATATTAAATTTAAAACCATTTCGATTCTAGGCAGTGTCATAAAAGCAATAACATGATGGTTACTTCACAATTCTACCATTTAATATATAAGATATAATATATTTAATAAACGTTTAAAATGTTACATATTATGTAAATATATAATGTATTTAATATTAACTATTAATGATTCGCATAAAAAAGTTTGTTTGCAGTAATAATAAATCTCTTATAACTTGAAAAAGAGAACACGATACGTTTGCGTTTTACAAAAAACTTTCTTCCAATGCATCTTATTGTTCAAGCATCATCAGTTTTTTCGGTTTTGTTGAAAGTAGCTTTCACCTGGTGTCCACCAATCTTTTCTTTTGAAAGTCTGATCCTGGCCTTCATTGCTGCTTTTGGTGACTTGAAATGCATGTAACAACGTCTTTCATTGAATCTGTCGACTTTGTCTGCTTCCGGAAATTCTTTGACGAGTTCTTCAGTTGCCAGTTCTTTGGGAATCCACTCCAGCAACAATCTAAACCGAAGCCATGAATATAATAGTAATTATGAGTAAATGCATATATCAAAAACTTGATGACGCAAATTAACTTACATGCGAGGATCCATAACACGTTTAGTCTTAATCACTGGAGGTTTTTCTTCTACAGGCTGGCGTTCTTTGGGTATCTTCGGAAATAAGGTCCGAGTTCTTCGTTATTTAACTTTCTGAGTGCTTCTTGGATATCTTTCCGTTGTTTCTCCTCTTTGTATACGACATAGACATTTCTGAGGGTCACAAAGGAAATTTGTTAGTAAATTTGCAAGAAGAAGGAAAACACTTACTATTAATGAACATCGTATATCTTACCGTGGTATCTTCTGACGGGGTAGATACACTCGTTGTATATCGGAATGGGCATTCTTGATGATTTCTAAAACTTTTGGTCTCTCCAAATTGTTTGCGTTTTTGAAAGCAACAAATAAAGACTTGTCTTTCCTTTCAAATACTTTGTCTCCTTCGCTTTCTTCGCCCGTATGCCTTTTAACACCATCTTTAAACTATATTAAACTAAAATTACTACAGTGTGTATGATGATGCCCTGACGAATTTACACTTGTAAAATCTCTGAAATTCCCTATTTTCGAACAATACAAAGATAAGATAGACGACTCCTTGACTGTCAACGTCAATTAGCAAAAACTTATTCAACGATTGATATTGTTGTGTGCTTCACCAGACAGATTGAATATTGGTTGTGCATTATAGAGTAAGCATGCACGTGCATCATCATAATATGCATATAGAAAACACATCTGAAAATATACCGCAAACTTAGGTTGCACCATAGAAAAACGCTTTTGCTAGGTAAGCCAGCCATAAGAAATTTTTACACAGAGGACAAATAATTTCAAGAAACAGTAGGTCACCTCCTATTTCTCCATTAGCCTTCGTAAGTGGCGAAGGTAGAGAGTTTGATGAACTGGATCAGGGCATAACATGAAAACTTCTTTCCATTATGAACTACTTCCTGTCTCGACATGCCAATTGGCAATGCTTCCAAAATCTTTGATATCCTTTATTCATCCTTTGTTTCTTAGGCGAAAGCGGAGAGGCTTCTTGTAATTTTGCATCAGAACTTAATATGATTAATGATTACATAAAAGAGTGAAACTTTAATCTTGAAACATTAAATTTAGCATTATAAAGCATTACAAACCATTGGTTTTGTCTTCGGCTTTCAGACATTGGTACATTTTGTAAGTATTACGTAGAAATCCTTCATTTGAAAAAAATAAAACCAACATCATTCATGCCCCTCTGGAATAAAGCAAACTTCAAATGTCTTCCAACTTTGGACCATGGATATCCTAAGCACTGTAAAAGTCAGTGATCTGTATTCGGTTGTGAAGTACAGATCGCCTGATACTGGACTGGAACTAGTACATGCTCAAATTGATGGTCCTCATGTACATGCTTACTGTGTCATTGGTGTTGCAAAATTAAAGTTAAAAATATTTAGTTTCATAAATAACAAATTTCTCCATTTATACAACAACTAACAGACAAATTTCATGATATGATGTTTGCAGGACATAAGTGTGAAGACAATTATGGAATTCCTCATGTTCTTCAGCACATGATATGGCATGGCAGTAGAAGATATCCGCACTCTGGCTTATACCACCGAGTTGCCAATAAATGTTTTTCAATATGTCCGAAAATAAGTCCAGGGAACGATCATCATGTTACAAATTTACTGCCGCAGGGACAAAAGGCTTTGCAACATTTCTTCCAGTATTCATTGACCATATTTTCAACCCACTTCTTCAGGAAACGGCTTTTATTACGAAGTATGATATCAATGAAATATCATGAATAAATGAATGTATGCAATTGGTTAATTGATTTTTCAAGGTGTATCATTGATGGCAATGGACACGACGGAGGAGTGTGCTTTAGCGAGATGAAAGCAGTTGAAAATGACCCTGACGAGCTCAGCTCACTTTGTCTTCGTCAACTCATATTCGGACTTGACTCTGGTTATAGCTTCAGCCACATTGGAAAATCATCCCAGTTCCGGTCGAATGCAATTTGGATAAAGTTCGCAAATTCCATGAGGAATACTACCATACCAGCAACTGTTGTCTGATTGTTGTTGGAGCAATTGAAAGCAATGACGTATTTCGAGCCCTGGCTCCCGTTCTTCAAAGCCTTCTCAGATGTCATCGTGTCAAGCCGACGTGGACAAAACCTTGGTTAAATCAGCCTTTGATACGCGTTTCGGAACCTTTCACAAAGCAAATCGAATACCCGTGGTCATTCACAGACCGACCTGCAGTTGTACACTGCGCACACGTTAAAATCGGAATCATGGGTCCTCCATCAACTGAAAATCATGATCAACGCTTGGCCATGCGCTTTGTTCTCGAGTACATGATGAAAGGATCTGCTCAGGTTGCCCTGAAGTCCTTGTGCACCTCCAACCCATCTCTCAACGAGAAACTGGAAGTAATACTTGCAGCACCCACAGTTAGCTACTCTGAAACAGAATTCAAGCAAACATCTTCACGTTGACTTTGAAAACATACCCATGGATGTGGTTCCAAATATCCGATACTCCTGAGGAAAACTATGATTCGAGAGTTCAAAAGAACTGTTTTTAAAATTTACAAGATGAAAAAATCATTTTAAATTCCTACGTTGCGGAGCTCCGAGAGATGGAAAATTATCCAGAGGCCAAAATTGCACGTGCAGTAATACCAGATTTTTTATACACTTTCTCACACAATGACCTCATGTTTGATGGAAGGATCAACTTGGCCTATTCAATTCATCATTTGTTAAGCCAAGGTGGGGATTTTTGGAAGAAAGTTGTGCAACAATGCTTCTTGAATTCTCACTGGGTGACAGTAGTCGCCTATCCCAGCCAAGAGTTGCATGACAAACTTCAAGCGGAAATGTCGGAGAGGATTGAGTGGCGGATGGAAAGTGGGAACGTAAAGTATATTAAGCGATGGGCACAGCGTCTCAAAGTTGCTTCCAAACTGCTTGCCAGGTGTCCACCATTGGAAACAATAAGCAGGTTCAATTTACCCTCATCAAACTCTATCGGGTTTATCCGATCCTTCGACAAGATAATCCTGTGTGGGCAAATGAAACCTTGTGCAACCTTTATGTGGATGATATCAAGTCAAACTTTGTCTACCTTACGATTATCATGGACACTTCAGAACTTCCGCCAGAGCAAAGGAAATATTTGCTGCTGTTTGCAGAAGGGATCATTTAATGCTCCGTATATTGATAAATTTGGGAAATTTTTCACAGCCAAAGAGCTTCAAGGGACGTGAAAAGGGATGTGATTGAGTATGGAACAAGCTTTGGAATGGAGTGGTACGGAAATAGGAAGGACAAGACAAAATTTTTCATGTGGCAGCTTCCCCCATTTACTGAGATTTCGACTTAAAATGGAAATTACAAAGGTAAAGGAAGGATTCTTTTGGGCACAAACCATTCTTTGGAATACTAAATGGCAGTCGGATAAATTGAAGGAAGTAGCAACAAAACTAGCCAAAGATGTGGATGAACTGAAAACTCAAAGCTCTGTTTGTTGCAAGAGCTGTGCTGATTGATTCCATGTACTTGCTAAATAGTAACCCGAGGGTACTTTCTATGGTGCGCCAAAGATGTTTTTGCGACAGCTAGTTGAAGATTTGCCAAAGACTATGAAAAAAGTTTCAAAAGTTTTAGAATCCATTAGAAACTCCTCCTTCGTCCCTGAAAATGTCACTGTTCATGTGGCCGGTAATCTGCCACGGATGGACTTTCATTTGATGGAAAATCCTGAGGCTAGATTTGCCATTTCCGATTATTAAAAGACACCTTCAACTACACGGGATTTACCTGGGAATATGAAACAAAGAGATTGTCAAACAATTGGGATAAAGTCTCCATGAAAAGCTCGGAATGTATTAAACGAAGTTGTTGTGAACAAATATTTCCAATGGTCAATGGGTTCGAAGGATACTTGATTCAAATTGCCCCAGGAATAACTTCCTACCTTGATAACGACTATCCCTGATACTATGGCAGCATCTTACTTCATTCAGGAACCGAATGGTCCTCTTTACAAAGAGATTGTCCAGCTGGTCACGCTGAAGCCCTAGATATCTGGCTGAATCCACAAGAAGGCTGATTTATTTCGAACTTCGGGCTGCCCCAGCCTTACTACTGCTTATACCAGTGTATTTAATGTGATGGCAAAACACCTACTGGACATAATGGATGGGGATGGTGATGTTCCGAGCTCCTTCCATTGGGATGCCCTTCTCTTTCAATCTGCGAAAAATAGCATCATCTTCAGGATGATGGAACAGGAAAAATCACCACATCGAATGGCATTTAGTTCCCTGCTCGGGTATTATAAAGGGATATCTTTGACGAACAGTCGAGAGGTCATGACTGCTATCACAAAAGCAAATTTGAAACAGGTAGAAGGGGTCGCAAAAAAGTATTTTTGTCCTTTGTTTTTACGGCCAACCCCGTGTGCTGCGTGTGTTTCGGGTGGAGATGTCTTTTCTGTTATGGAAGATCTCTTGCAGTAAGCAAATTAATGAAGAATAAAATTTAACTTCATGTTTCCGTAATTGTTACACGATTTTCTCTGAATTATCTAGGTGTTGTGGGAAAAAGATGACAGTGGTACCTCCACTGGAAAATTCGTCAATGGCCAACTTTATGCAATAAAAAGTCAATAAAATTTTGTCACAAAAATGAGTTTACGCATTGCATTTGTATTGAATATTGGTGTCTTTTTTGACAACTAAAGCGCTAAAACAAAAACATATCCCTTCAAGCAATTTGTCAGAGCATCAGATTTCAACCTTCGTTCAGTAACACTGTTAAAGTAGCATTTAGTTAAGAAATTGGATTCTTCACTTTTAGGCTAGTATAAAGCTTACAATTAGCATATAATTATGCCCAGTTAATAGTTTATGCTATAATTTTGACGAGTTCCATGCGTTTATTTCCTAAATTACAAGAATGTGGATGAAATGAATTTATAATATAAGAATGGCTTCAACTATTGCACTATTCCAGACGCGTATATAGGTATTACAGCATTACTCCAGAAAATCCCGGCGGGATGTTGCATTCTGTATCTCTACAACAGAAGGATAGTGAAAAACAATCTATGCGGAACAGAGCAAAATTTTGATATGCATAGTATTTAATGATATTAAGTCAGTTAAGCGCTGAGTTCAGTTTACACCATCTACAATGTTGGTTTTACAAGCTTTACTGATTAAAACAAAATATTATATATTAAATCGGAATCGTTAATAAAACCCACGGATTTGCAAATAATTTGCGAATATTCCACAATAATGGAATCCGTCCATGTGCTTTTGTTGGATGGAGGTTTCTCCAATGAACTGAATAAGAGGTGCTCATATAATGTAGACAAAGAATCATTATGGACGGCTAAGGCACTACTGACAGATGCCAAAGCTGTAACTGAAACGCACCTGGAGTACTTAAAAGGTATAAAGGTGATGTTACTTGTTTACCACCACCGTTGGCAATTAAAAAATGGTGAACTATCATCCTTTAGCTGGAGCAGACATAATTGAAACTGCGACATACCAAGCAACAACAAGAGGCCTCCAAGAATCCCTTGGGCTTTCACCAATTGAGTGTGAAGAGCTCATTGCGAATTCTGTCAAACTAGCGGAAAATGCGGTGGCCCAGTACAAGGCTCTCCAAGATGATAACTTTTTTTCCAGACAGGATAAAGTTAAGCCTGAAAAGCTGCCTATTATTGCGGGGTCAGTTGGACCTTTTGGAGTTTATCTTCATGATGGCTCGGAATACTCTGGCAAATATATGGACAAGGTCACTGAAGCGGATATCATTGATATGCACTCGAAACGACTGGAAGTTTTGATAAATAGCAATGTCGACATTTTGGCCATTGAGACAATGCCGTCCTTAGCAGAAGTCGAAATGATTTTAAGATTTTTGCAGTCGAGAAATGTAAACGTCAAGGTTTGGATCTCTTTCAATCTACAGGTAAGCTTAACAGAAGAAGAAATATGTAATGTTTTGTGAGATGTATTTCTTAAACTAATATTATATTGATTTTTTAGGAGAATGATCCTTCAAGGACAGCATACGGAGATTATGTCACAGATGCCTTCCAAACTGTTTCAAAATACAGTAATGTATTTGGATTTGGGACCAACTGCGTCAATCCCAAGAATGTGAGTACATTTCTAAAGTTAGTCTCCCAAGCTAAAGCGGAAGCCAAAAGTGATATCAGACTCATTGTGTACCCAAATGTTGGACAAACTTGGATATCTGGAAAAGGGTAAAACACAAAAGCAATGTTAAATGTGTGAGCAGTGAGTAGAGTATTGGTGGTGTGATTAATTTGATGGTTTTTTTTCCTTTGAAGATGGTCGGAGGAGGAAGTTCCTTCTATCGAGAGTTACGCTAAGGAATGGCTGGAACTCGGTGCTAATATAATCGGAGGTTGTTGTCAAGTTGGACCAGAAGAGATTAGAAAACTCCGGGATATCGTTGATGACTGGAATAATTCTCGTAATAAAACATAGCCTTTTCTGGAATTCAATCAGTAACGTTTCACAAACCCATGAGTTCAAAGATGAAAGACGCATATGAAGTAAATCTTTTGCTCTGCTTTAAAAACGCATTTATTGTACACACTTTATTTTAAATCTGGAATAAATTCTTATATATATTGGAACCAAAGATTAATTAACATATAGTTTGGACGAGTGAACTTGCATCTGAGATCTGAAATCACATTTTGTTGATAAGTTGTAGGGTAACACATTTCCATATTTTGTACAAGAACATATAAGCTAACACCACCATTCCATTTAATTATTACTGGGAAAAGAATGCTAAAATTTACATTTCAACATTTTAGAACTTTGGTTGAACATTGATATTTTTCTTCCATTCTTTGGGTTCCAAATTAGTCGCTATCATCATGATGATTATTTGTGGAATGGGAATGTGCGTTGGAATTCAAAGGGGTTTTTGTATCCTCATCTTCATCAGATCCATAAATCACCTCATCATCACTGTCGTCGATCATTGAAAACTGAGGATTGTCCTTGGTAATTTGGGAAGCTGCAATTTTCAGAGAAGAAAGAGTAATTTTTTTTCTCGAAATAACTCAATTTTACAACTTGCTTAGACAAACAATCACATAAACTCAGTCGCAGTGCTGATAATTTATTGTTGAGGGCTAAACAACTTACAATTATTGAGAACTGTTGAAGATGCCGGAGAGTAAACGAAGACCATGGTAAACACATAAAAATTTAGAAGGCCATAGAAGCACATAAATTCGGCAGAAGATGAGTATTTGGTTGACAAGTCAGCCACGAAGTGGTCCTCCAATATGTCCATTCCAAAACGCATGTATGTTATGGCGATAGTTAGCTTTATGACTATTAGCATCAACCCAGTGAGGAACTTGAGTCGGAGGTCTGTGATTGTTATTAGATAATTACATAGTATTAGCCAGTGATTATAATTGAGCACTAATATGATGTGTAATAAAATGTCCGTGAAAATATTGAGGAACTTGGCAATGAAATGATTTACTCTACAAAATCTATAATAATCATGCCAAAATCATGGTAATCACAGATCATCCATGGAATTTGGCAAGCCACTTATAGAAATTGGCATGTTATGTTGCAGGCAAGCATCATAAATCTGCTTCTACAATAATTGCATTTATTATGCTGTTGTATCAACATCAAACTTACCAAAGTATGGCATGGAACGGAGTTCGCTATAAGCCTTCAAAATCAGATACGTCAAGTATACCAAATAGCAGATTCCGCAAACGGAGAAAAAATTCTTTAATTTCTGAAATCAAACGGAAATATGAACGTTACTATTTATACAATTATTTTCATCTGCATATCGAAACTGATGTTTAATTATTACCTCAAACTTTTCAGTCTCAACTTCGTAGCTGTATGTCGGATCCTTGGTTGTGTTAAGCTTTTGCCAAGTCGCTAAAATCATTGCTGATACCCAGAGAGAACCAACGAGGACAAATTTTGGAAGGTAAAAAGTCAAAAATCTCCTCTCCACCTATAATCAATGGACAAGTCAATTATCACACAATAAATTCAATGGAGGGTGGGCCACATTGGGTTCATCAGGTTGTCAAACAGTTTACCTGTCGAAGTCCGTGATATATAGACAGCCAAAAGATCAATAATGTGGACATGAATGAAACTTGGAAAATTGCATCCATCATGCCGAGCAACGTGGAGTTGACCAAGAACATCAAGGGAAACAGTGGATCTGGTTAAAAATTGTGTAAAAAAGTGCTGATATAAAAAGTCCTTGAAAATTAGCAAGAAACTAAGCATTTCGACATCAAAATGGCAAAGCAATTAGAATTGTACTTGACACTGGGGCGATATGAAAACAGTCGATATAACCAATCGCTAATAATTACGTTGTTTGCATCCGAGCAAATCACAACAAGCAATTAACTCACAAATACCAACAATTACTAAACGTTTAAATTACAATGTAAACCCATAATTTCGTTACAATTAAGTGTGAATTGCATTCATTGAAATGAAGTTGTTTGACACTGACAGCAGTGATATATTTGTTCGGTACTGATTGAACTCAAATTATATAGGTACATGGTGTATGGTGTGCAAATGTTCAACAAAGTTATAAAAACTTGCATGATTAAGTTAAATATTGGCTTGCGTTACTGCAATTAATTTTAATCAACTGCATTTTGACAACTTATAAGCTGTCTAGGTCAATTATATCGGAAAGCATGCTTACATTGGCTTTTGCAAATATTTTAAGAAGCTTATGTGCTGCGAAAAAAAATCATCCTTACTGTTATATAGAAATAGCATTGGAAGAAGAATTGACATCCATTTTGTTCAATTGACCAGTCTATTTTCTGAGGGTGAACATGAACCAACACTACACAAAAATGACAAATAAATGGCAAATTATCATAATCATCATTTTAATAGGCCATCAACATTCTAACATTAAATTTTCAGCATTCCCCAATTGTTCCCAATCGATGTACACCAAAACAGCCAACAATCACACACCAAAATCTCGGCATTCATCGTCATCATCCTTCATTGACTATAAATATATCTGTGAGATAAGCCCCTTAACGATTTATTCCTCATTACGAGCTTCTCTACAATTTTGACTTTCAATTATGCCAGCACGACGCGTATTAAGGTAGGTATGAATGATGACCATTGGTATGCCACTTCTTATTGGAAACATTGTTTTTTTTCAAAGAAAAATGTGACTTGGTATTCGTGAAACCTAAATATTTTACTTCTTGTTCACCGTTGTTATTGCTGGTATGAGAAATTATCATTCTCCTTGATCATTATATTAGAAACGATCAATGCTTGCCAATATTATGCGTATTTGAGGTGGTGTACTGCTGTTGATGTTGTTTTTTTACATCATTCCCAACTCATTTATCATTGTGAAATCAAATTTTAATTGAGAATTCATACCGTAATCCCAAAACAGGCTGTCGAGTAGATGAAACGAAATGACATCTCCATTTGTGTGAAATTTGGGTTGTACGTCTTGAACTGAGGGTACGCAGTTGAGGCATACGCATTGTCCATTTTATTTGTCAGTCCAAGTCACGGTAACATTTTTTCATGATCATTCATTAGTTTCGTGGGTGGGCCATGTAGTCAACAGATCGGGGTTGGAGTTCACATGAAAAAATAATATAGACAGACGGAAAAATACAATAGATCAATCATCACACTCATTACATTTTGGATCAACAGCGTGCAAAAAGTGTAGTAGCAAAAAAATATGGAAAGAAAAAGTAGCCATTGTTGAAAGTGGCTAGACTCTTGAGTGTTCTAATGAGGGGGCACAAGACAAGGCAGTCGAATTCAAATGTGATGTATAACATCAATAATGATTCGTTATATAAGCCATTTTTAATGATTTACGCACAAGTCCGTCATTTTTCTTTATGCAACAATGGCTAAGTTAGTTTTACACAAAAAAAATGGAATGCTATTTTGGAGGTCTTTTCTCGTGTTCATATTAAGAGCTATAAAATGGAATTCTTACATAAAAGTCAACATCTTTGATGTGGTATCGCTCATGGACTCCTTTGAGGTCCGAGAATCTCACGACAATAAAATATTTGGCGAAATCAATGAATCCCAAATGTAGCACTGTGAAGGGCTCGCATTCCCCTTTGCACTTGAGATGTCGTGAGCGCTTGTTGGAGGTATTCAGAATTTTCACTACCGTCCCAGTTGAAATCCCGTACAAGTCCAATGAAATACCAAAGGTTTTCTCAAAGAGTCGTCTACGCATCAAGAAAAGCGTAAGAAATATAGAACACGACACAATTTTTGACAAATTTAATCGACAAATAAAATGGCATTCATCTCAATTCAAAATATTACCATCTCTGCTCTCAATCTCTAACTTTGAGATGAGCCAAAGCTGCTGATTGTATGTCGTCAATTGGGGAGACTTGAGGACAAATGGACCGGTGGACATGTCCGTTACGTTATCCAAGTACGATGCGTGAATCTCAGTCGACCATGTTATTGGTGGTCCTGTGCAAATTAAATTTTTCATGCACAGTTAATGATCCTGATGAAATCTTACGATTTTTTAGTACAGGCTCAGAAGCATTGATGATTGAAACATTCGGAATGATAATTGAAATACTTTGAATTTTCTCTTGATCTTGATAGGGTCATTGAACGTGTATTTTTAATTGCATGCAAGTTTTGTTTTCCGGGACATCCCTATTCCATTAATATTAACAACTGTGTTTATCGTCTTGATATCCAGTTAATTCTATGAAATCATTTAGCACTGAAAAATGAAGAGCTTTGCATTTTATAATTCATGAACTCTGTTGCACATTTAAGGAAATGTCGTGACAGACTACTACTCTCGTTCAAATTTTTGTCTTCTCTCATAGAAATTAATGAAGGATTTACAGTTGAGAAATTGTTTAAAAGCTTTTGTCATCCATGTATTTTTGAATGCTTAACCAAATGGACAACTATAATGGTACATTCAACAGGTGCAAGCCATTAACTAAATCACTGTATATATACATTCATCAATAATTGAGAACCACACAACTCACCAACAAGCCCAATAAAGACGGCGAGCCCAAGAGCAACAAAAAATCCCAAGAAGATGATCACGAATTCTCGTTTATGCATCGAGTATAATTTCATCTGCACAGACCTGCGTTGCACATTAGAGAAGATCATGATGATTATGACTGCGGAAATGAGTTGCATAAATGACCAAGTCACAGAGAGAGGTGAATGGTGATGATGTGAGTTTTATAACTGCCCCTCGTCGACTCAATCCCTGGATCCTTGACGAGAACAGAAAGATTCCTTAATAATCCTTTACTTACCTTTCGCATCGGTCATGATGATATGCTGGAGCAAGATAGCGGTCAAAAACACCAAATAAGTCACAACATTTTAAAGGGATGATGGACTTCAAACGGGTTAGCCCACCCTTGGGCATGTAATATGAATAACCTAATGTATTTCCTGACTCCATGATTACTACAATTTGTAGTACGTAAATTATTAACTTTTATCTCTCAACATTTAAAAAACTTCCCCTGTGGGTAAAATGTTTTTGCTCATTTTTCCTCTCAAAAAATGTCGTGTCAGCCCACAAAGATGCAAAATTATTATGTAAAAAGTGCTGTCCAAAAGTGCGAATCACTTTTTTCCTGTTTGATAACACAATTACACACCATATGTGCCTGTCTCATAGTTGAGTAAGTGTCTGAAGGGAAAACAGCAAGAAATTTGATCTCCCACGCAGCAGGATAATATAACGGATCGATAAACCTGGAGAAAGTAGAATAACGCGCATGGTTGAATATGCATGGATGAAATGAGACCCGCTGCTCTTTTCCCATGAAATGAGATGAGTGCGTAAAAAAGAACGTGAAACCATAAAAGTTTTCAGTTGTAAACAAAGCAATGCTGGCTAGTGACCACCAGACCAGTTTTTTTATTCATGAGATAAACAGTTGCACCAGTAAAGTTTTATTATATTTACAAATACATAGAGACTTTTTCATGATAAAACTCACGTTTGAATCAGTCACACTTTTATGATCAACAAGACAAACATGATGAATAAAATTCCAGGTGAGGATCTGCTTGATTTTGTTGATCTGGCATGGATGTGCATAAGGAAAACGTGCAAAGGAATAAATTTCATTACTTCCTGGTAGGTCCACTCCAGAAAATCCATTTGGGATAAAATTCAATATTATCATCCTTTTAGCAAAATTACATACATTTATGCATTACATGTGATGATGTGGATTCATATATACAAATAGAATGTTGTATGAGATGTAGACAGTATAATTCTGAAAAGTTTACAATCTAAGAAAACATTTCCGGAAGTAGCGATTTATTAAGCTTATATGTATCTTCACGAAGGAACTCCACGTAACCAAACCGCACGTCACGATGAGACTGGTTGATATAGATAAGAATCCTTTACAGTCTCTGAATTTCAAATAACCTCACTTCTGTCTCCATCCATATTGGTGGGTCGTGGTTTCTGTAAATAGCAAGAAACAGAAATGAGAATTCCGACTTTGATGCGTCCACTGTATAAATCAACATTTCATTCAGTGACGACAAGCATGAAAGGATGAAACAATGCACAATAGACCAGGGTATGAAATCCCAGAAAGGAAAACCAAAACTGGGGTTGGCGTTCATGTAGTAATACCGAATCGAATCATTTCGTGGCAAAAGACTAGCCACAACTATAAAAGTTAATCTGTATTTTTCCCACTCACATTTTAGCAACGATTTGAAAACAACCACAAAAGATTTGTATATAAAAACACAAGCATTATATCACCCAAAACAAGAACAGTTAATTTTTGTTGCGCGTAACCGTTTTCGTGACTTGTGCATTCATTCGTCCATCATCATCATCATCATATAAGTCTCACTTTCCACGACAAAAGATGGAAAGAAAAGTGGAGATTATCCTACCACCTCCAATTTTTTTTCATTCTTCACATTTTTTTGTTACCACAATCAAGAATGAAAGTGTGTGTGATGATGATAGAAATTTTATTTTCCTCCATTGATTTATGACCCTGTAAAATGCTAAATTTAGCACAAATTTACATACTCTCATCATCTTCTCACACTTCCCACCGTTGAGGTTCAGTATTTGTACAATTCAAGAGAATGACATCTCTCGAGAGACTGGCGTGATGATAATGATGTAATGGGGCTAATCATAATACTTTCTTGCAAGCGTTTACAGTTTAATACTCATGCACAGTAACCGATTGTAATGTATGTACCAATTTCAACTGCAGACGGATGATTCTTACACAATACAACTAAAAATTGTTACCTAATTCGGTAATGCATAAGTTTGAGAGAGGGAGATAATGCAGATATTATGCAAATCAACTGATGGAGATAGATGCAACATTTTGTATTCAACAAGAATGATTACGATTTAAAATCATAATCATCGTCATTGAGGTCCTTGTCATTAGTCTCCATTTTACCTGAGATAGATGACACCCCACATAAAAGTCCTAAACCACATGGTCGTTCCACTATTTGCTTGATACTTCCTGATTAGGATGGGATGCGGGACTGGTAAAAGGCCGACAAGAGTCCCATGCTGCAGAAACTTGAGGATTTCGCTTTCATCTGTCAACCCCCTGGGCAAATATAAAAAACATGATGTATTTTTACTACAATTCTTAACATACATGAGTGTGTGTGTAAACAGCCACAAATACAACCTCAAAACATTTGAAAGATCAGATTTTGTGAAGACATACCAAGGTGTAATGTCCTTCTGATCTTTTTTCAGGTATGCCTATATTGTTATCATTTTCATCTTATAAGATGTTATTCTGGGACTGAAGCAGATTGGCATTTTATAGTACCACAAGTTAACAACATCGTGAGCATGAAATTAAGAGTCATGATAAAATTATCTGGGGAGAAAATTAGCTTTCAAATTAGCTCTACTTTTCGATAATTCATGTTAATGGAGATAATCGGCATGTGCAATTGCATCTACCTAAAAAAAACTTGCAGCTTTTTATCGGTTTTCATTTGATTGAGTGTGAGTAAACTCTTTTCATGCTAATGGCTTCTAAACAATAGTAATTATGTAACAGGTTGAGAATACTTTACTGCTTTAACTACTTTGTTACCCGTTAAGAACCATTGGAACAAAGATTCTTTTTTAAGCATCCAAAAGTGGGCATGCAAAACATTTCTTGAATTTTTTTTACATCATCTGCATTTTATTTTAAATAAAAGGAAATAGTATATTCAGAAGATGGTACTGGTGCGGTCAAGTGGAACTCATTTTGAAGCCAGGTTCTACTCCTTGGAATTCTTGTCATAAAAGGGACCGTAGAAAATACGTGGATGTTTGTGACATAATAATATGCAAAGGACAACTAGGCACATATCAAACAATGGAGTTTTGCTTTTGTGACTGCCAATTAATATCAAATACGCATTTACATCTTAATCTTCAAAATGATTATGACTGAGTTCTTGCGAATTTTGTTTTTGTGTCGTACTGCGACTTGATGACAGCATCAAAGTGTTTGATTATTATCGGACACATTTGGCACTGATAAACTTTCCAATTTCAATTCAGCCAGATGCATATACCTCTTTTCCTTCAGCTAATTGTCATTCATTAAGCAGGCTAATGGCTTCTCTTATCGGCTTTTTCATAGTTATTCACAAGGTGTGCAACAATCCGTTGATGAAAGTTGCATTGTATAAAACCAAGCCCTAAATTGTTTGCATTGAATATGCGCGTGCGGTGTGCTATTGCTGAATGAAACAATATAATTAGCAGTGTGCCTGATTTCGTTTGCACATTATTAAGTTATTATGTAACGAAAAATAATTTATGGAGCAACCAATTTAAATCTGAAGATGATGATTATAGGCCATAATGATAATTGCATTTTTGTACTAATTGGGTTTCAACGCTGTTTATGGGGCAAGTATATATTTAACGAAGGGTTAATAAATGATGGATGAATTTTTAAGAAAAAAACTTACTTATCAATACAAATCTTCTCCACTTGTGGAACAAGCACCTGGAGCAGTCGCATAACAGTCTGTAATGGAAGTTTGGATTTCCATCCCTGGACCCATTCAGGACTAGGTACCCATTTACCTTCGCTCTGTAGATTAAATATAAATATTTAGTTACAGAAAGCAAACATTAGGAGATGCCAATTCACCACCAAATATGGCATGCATAGTTGAAAAGTGTGAAAAGCTAAATTTGTAAATGATGAAGGAAACAGAAAGTGTGTTGCATAAAAATATTCTTTCTGTTATCTAATTTACCTACAAATGCTTTTACAGCCAAACCCAGGTTTGTTTTATAATGTTGACTCAAATTAGAATTCCAATATTAAGCAGAGTTTATCGCATAATTAGCGACAAAAATTGTTCCTCTCAAAATTATTGCCCTTGTGACCAAAATTTTTTTCCATATATTTTGGTGGTGAATTGAGCTCAAGTCCTTGTGCAAAAAAATGCAAAAGTCTTTCATGCAGTGAATATATTAAAGCCACGTTCAAAAGAGTGATAGAGCAAATTATATGTATCTGACGAATTGACATTCATTTTTGTTATCATCTCAATTCAATCAAAATCTACAAAAAATGCGAAGAATGACAGTTGCTTACGGAATGTAAGCAACTAACATAATGTTTCTCGCTTTTGACTAGACAACTTGGATCTACAACGTGTTACTATACAGTGCATTATGTAGGTATATCAGTTTTTGTGGTTTTTCATGCCTATTCTACTCCAAATCTCAAAGAGAATACAACTCACCTGTGATGAGAGCACGGAGAATGATCTCTGCATCTGATTAGACCCCCCAAGAAGAGTAGTGCTAGGTTGTTGATTTCGTGCATTTTTCAACCCTGGTGAATCCTTAGACAGTGGCATACTTATGGATCGTGTCATTTTTGTACCACTTGCATCTGTAGCTAATGGCTGGCATTGGATTTTGCTAGTGGGAGACGCTTTATTCACCCCAGAAGAGGATTCCGTGCTCGAGTTTGCACCCACCTTGCATAAATCATCTTCATTTGGATTAGTCAAATGATCTGTGGGGCTATCCGGTGCAATAACTTCCTTAAACAATGACTGAGATGTCGGCTCAATTGGGGAAGTTGGTGGTGACGTCATCCCATTTCCACTTCCTCTCGTTAGTCGATTCAACTGTTGAGGGGAGGGATGAGCACTCTCCTTTTCAGTGATTTTCTCAATTGCTGGCATGGTGGCTAAGCTCACTTTCAATGTGCCAGGCTCCGCAGGCATCGCAGGGTGGGAGCCTTCCATGGAAGGCGAGTCAGGGGAGCTTGTTTGGGAGACTATGCTGTCTGTAGAAGGCTTTCTGTCTTTAATCTCAACACTTGATTGATTTGGTGGTTGATCAAGCTGCGTTATGGGATCCGCCTTTTCTTTCAATAAATCGAGTTTACCCTTGGATGGTTTCTTGATCAAGGGTGACTTTCTCAACAATGAGCGATTTATACTTGAAGAGTCCGTGGCTAAGTTTGCCAGCGCATGAAAAACATGTCGTTTTCGTATAATCGTGTAGACCAAATTCGAGTTCCCATCAAATTGATATTGAATAATGTTGTTAAAAATCTCCAACAGGAAGAATACAAGATGATGATTGTTTGGGCTTGAAAACAAGAACCAAGGCGTGCTAAAGGCTTCCAGAAAATGAAGGAGTTTGGTGCTCGCCACCATTGATAATGTTTTCAGATATGGGGACACATTCACCAAGATGGTGAGGAGGCAGTCAAAAAGTGGCTGCAGTCTTTGGTGTCCGGTGGTTATAATCTTGTGGAAAATGATTATCATCAAGTCAGCATGAGTTCCTGAGAAGACGGGGATGTCCATTGGGACGGCGGCTGTGTAGGGCTTGTTTAATCGAACCCCAAAATTCCGCTCGCCACTCAGAAGCAGTAAAATAAACACTCCAATGTGCATAAGGCCGACTCGAGCTGAAGGAATGTAAGAAATGGAGGTGTAAAACTCATTTATTTCAACTCGCTAATGAGGCGTGACTACATTTTCCCTATCTTGTTTATTATAGTTCAAGTTGTAAGCTGTGAAGCTTATATTTTGAATGAAAACGACAAGATACAAGTCTGTAATTATATGCTGCATATAATCATGGTGTCACGAACCAAGGATTAATTTCAATTTCGTATTAATTTTCGATAGAGTACAACATGAGTTTAGATTTGCATCCTCCTGCAAATATGAGTTTGAATTAAACTGAAGGATGTCACGAACACTCATTTTGTTGGGTTGTCGTGAGATGATAAATATTTTTTATCTTGCATCAATACTTTTTATATGCATACAGGTGTAATAGTAAAATTTTATTAAGATGAATCAAGAATGAATGAATGAAGGGCGTAATATAAAACCCGCACGTGAATCCCTTACTTAAAATGCTTTGGCCAAATTGAGATATAAAGAAATTACTTACATTGATCCGCTCTCGCATCATTCAAATGATATAGGATCGGCACCAAGATGTCAAGTGCATCACTCGTCTTCAGAACGAAATACAGGAATTTCTGTAAGCAAAAAATGTTTCACACGCATATTTTAGCAAATATTCTTTCAATGTACATTTTCATAGTAAATGGAGCTGTGTTACCTTGTTATAATCACACGTTTTCCAGAAAAAGATCAACAGTTCCTGATGAAACTGTATTTTCTTGGTAGAATTTGGAAGATAGGTTTGTTGCAATGGATTATTCAACAGTTTTGTAAACCCTCGTAATATAAAGTAAAAGTCTTCCTCACGATGTACCCGAGATAGATAGTTGATAAATAAATTATCCATGTTAGGCTGCGTCTGTAGGAAAATGTGTGTAATTAAGTTACATACACAATTACTTCATCGGATGAATACATAAGTAAATGAAATTTGCATGATATACAGCAACTTAAATTGATCTTAAGAATAATAATAAACAGGCACGGCACTTGTCATCATTACTTGTCATCAACATCAACCGTCTTTGTGAAAGTAGGTAGGTGCATTAACATATTATAGCTAAATTTTTGTATGCATACGGAAGTAATCGGCAGATGAGCAACGGCATTGCATAAGAACAATAAAAATACATTAACACTTCGTTCAGCCCATAATAATAATTATGCTTCGTTAAATCACGGGTTGTATTAGCACAAAAGAAAAATTATCCTCATTTTATTGTTTCGGCCGACAAAATTCAAAGAAAGGGAAATTAAATGGGTTAAACGAAGACGCAACTTGGCAGGTAATAAATTAAGGGGGTATATGATGTACTTAACAAAAACTGGTATGAAATTTTTTCGTATAAAAAATTGAGTGACAATTTTTTAACTGGGGGATGGGAAATAAACGACACGCGCTTCCTTAATTTGGGAGTAGCACGTGTTTTTACTTAATTCATTCGGTAATATAATGAATGGGTTGTTTTTCTCAAAGTATGCGGCATCTCTACAAACAAAATGACTACCGTTTGATTTGATTTGATTTGATTTGAATTGATTCTTTATTCAAGTGTCGATCCCCAGAGGGGCAAACCGTTTCAGTACACGTACTGTTCTTCCAACAGCGACACCGCAGTTAAAAACATCAACTAGCTACATTAATTATTACTAAATATGACATGAGGTTAAATTAAACTTAAATAAATAAATAAATAATTAACATAACGTATTCATACATTCTTCCAGGAATTTTGTTCTACACCAATTAATTACATCGAAGTGTTTTGGTAAGCTGTTCCACAATGAAATTGACCTGTATCTAACCGAATTCTTGAACACCGTAGAATGGAATTTTGGAACGTTCAGTAATGGTATTTTCCTACTGGAAGTACGACTTGAAATATCTAGTTCCTTTTTCACTAATTTTGTGTGCAAAGATTTTAAAATAACACTATCTCTTCTTTGTCTAACCGTTAGAATTCCATACTTTTTTCTGATTGTTGCAAGCTCAGAGTCTGTCATGGGTGTTTTTTCCTGTATCTTCCAGGATATTCATACTCAAATAAGAATTTGTCTACCTTCCTCTGCATCTCGTCTAATTTAATATCTGATTGAATTGCCCAAATATCTATGGCATAATCGATAATTTGAGTAAAGGTTGGTCATTAATCATAATTTTTAGGATTCGATTGTCAAAAAATCTCTTAAATCCTCGCAAATAACTAAGTTCTCTTCGTGTGAGAATGTGTTACTTCCTAGAACCAGGTTATAGTGGGCGATGGGTATGAAGGGTTAAGCCTTGGGCAACCTCTATAATTAATCAACCACAAATACTAAAATACTTCAACCCGGCGTTCTCTTCCGACTTCCTCATCGTTGTAGCTCCATGCATAAGAAAATAATGATTTTATTTTGAGTTCCCTCTGCTCTTTCATTCTCTCGCGCTTCATTTCCAAAGTGCTCGGTTTTCCCAATGCCCAGCCCGCTCACCTAACACTTCTGTGTTGTAGTAAGAATACAGTAATACGTCTTTGTTTATATATTTGGGTTCATAGGATCATGGTTTAATATTTCTCAGGCTCCCGTGTGTATTTAGTTTCCTAATTTCCCTAGTGTAAGAGTTCTTCACAAGTGTTTTCCTTAAAATCGAGTTTTTATGCATTTCTGCATTTAATATATACTAATGCTATTGAGCTTCCAGTCGTGACATTAAGAAAAGGAGGCAATTTTTTAACTTATACTTCATTTCACTCAGCATTATCTGTGTGACGCTTAGTGCTAAAAACTTGTGGATACTCGCTGGCGGCTGGTATCGTTCCACCGCGAACGTCAAATGCTTAAAATTGCTTAGCCTCAACATTTATATGTCTATGTGTATTCTCCCAGACATTTGCTCAAATACGTTCATTAAATGTCCATATTTTCTCGGAATATCGATATATATTGACCAATCAACGGTTTCGATAGCGTATGAAGATTGCCTCTCATTCTCAGCTTTCGTAATTGATAGTCTTAGTGGTTTCTGCAACATGCGCCTCTAGAGAAGAGTCACTTCACTGCCACCTATCTGTGACCGATTGTCATAAGTACGTCTTGCTCGTAATACTGTAAGAACGTTGCGTTTAGTGATGTCATCTAAGCCCGCTGTAATGACTTATGACCTTTTTTGCTCGATAGGCATGTTATTTGTTCAGTTAATTGAGCTGTTCTACTCTAGTTTGTGAATTCCTTAATGATAAAAACACGTGTTCAAACAATTTTGCAGAAGTCTGTTGTAGGAGCCGAAATTGGGAACTGCTCTATTTCTGCTCTTTTCCTCTTATTTTTTATTTTTCCTCTCCCTTCTTGTTTTTTTTGTTTTTTTTTTTTTTTGTATATTTGATTTTTTTTTTTTTTTTTTTGGATTTGTTTATTTATCTTATTTTTTTCTACTATGTTGTTCTGGGTATCACACTAGCCTAAAGAGAGGGCATATCTCTGTCTTGTCCTTTTAAACGTAGAGGGGACAGATTGTGTTAACTCTATATATTTTTAGTGTGAAACAAACAGACTGAGTCCGATTTAAAAACCACTACCACTCACATGCGTGTTTTCATAACAAGACAAGAGAGCAATATTCGATGGGGTTGAAGGATTTCTTGACCTTAACTGCTTCGTAGTGCCGTTTGAACTGTCTTTCCCTTCTCACGTTAGTCCCGAGAACGCGTACTATCAGGGTAAGCTGGCTCTTTGACAACAAACTCACACATGGATTGTTCAGTCAATTCAGTTATATTCACTTCTCTGTCAACAACTGTATTCATACTACTATTCAGAACTCGAAGGTTTCTGCTAAAATATCACCATAATTTGGAATACAGTGCTCATTACACTTGTACTACTCTCTGTCTAGTCTCTCGATAATTTTGTTTATGTTATTTCCTCTCTTAGAATACGAGGTAAACAAAACAGTCAAAGATCAGTTGCACTCAGAGTCCGATAGGTACCAAATAGTATACAGTGACAAAACCTCCAAACATTGCTCGAGTCATTTAGCAGAAACCCTTTCGTTTGCTGCAATAGTTTGTGAAGTGACTCTCTACGTACGGCTGCAAATAATTTAGAAAGTGATGTAATAACTGAATATGAATAATACATTTGATTTTTCAAGAGCAGTCTTACCTGATAGGTACCCATGTATTATAAATGTGCTAGGTAGTGCGAACGGGAGATATGATATAAGCAAACGGCACTGACGTACTATACGAAGGTCAAGAAATCCTCTCAACCCATTGCGAATATTTTGCCCTTCCTGTTTTTGTTATGAAAAAGTGTGGGCAGTGTTTTTAAATATACTAGTCTGTTTGTTACAAAATATAGTTAACAACAAACGCTGTTCCCTCTAGCGTTTAAAAAAGGCAACAGTAATGCCTCTTTTTAAGGCAAGGGGCGATCCAAACTACCATGGCTTACCAAAACATATACAGGTCAAACTCTCTCGCCGCTCCTCTTCACGGACTACATGCCAAACTTGTTTTTGATAGAGTATCACTTAATCCATTAAAGAATTTCAATCCACTTCTCGAGTAGGACAGTCAATTAAATGGATCAACATCAAACAGTGCCTAGGCTCGAGGGTTGCAACAGGTTTCATGTCATTACAGGCCTATGAATTCACAAACGACTCGTGGCTGGACCGTCTTACAAGTTACCTTGACAAAGCCTAGCCACTAAGGATGGGCTGACTCTCGCCGGAAAACGAGTTGAGGGTGGGTTCACTGCCTCTGTTCGACTTCCCAACCACATACATACAACACAACATTAGCCTTGTTTTAGGTGAATCTGACACATGAGATTAAGGGTGGGCCATAATGTTTTTAATTTAGGGATATATACTGGGGATAGCATGTTGGCAACAGAGATTGATACAACCAATTTGCCTCTAGGGTCATAAATGAGCCACAGCCTCTTGCAGGGCACACATTAACCGCAAGTTGAAATTACCTTGCCCGATCTCATTAAAGGACGCTGATGGGATTCGGTAAAGTCGCGGAGGAGAAATAATGAATTAATAGAGGTTATACATGGGAAAGTGAAGCTGCAATGTTTATAATTAAGGGCCTGTAATTGTGACAAGAGGGCGTCGGAAAAGAGTATTAAAAACTGCCTGAGTGAGGATGAAGCTCTCACAATTCCTCCTCTTCGTAGGACAAAAAGGATGGGCTTGCCATTCTAAGTCTACATCCTGACTAGCACATTTCTGGTCTGTATTAGTATTTACCTTTTCTTTATGATTACAAACATGGCCGGCAGTGATGATTTGAAACCTTTATATATGGCAGAGTATGATGGCTTAAAGAGACGCTTCAGGCTTTTTAAGGGGATATATCTTTGCAATTGTTGGGGCTATACGACGCGGAGCGCCTTAACTAGGCGAAGTCTATTTACAGGAAAGAAAAAAGCTTTATACCAAGGGTTTATTGCGCTATAGTGTTGGGAAAAAATCAGCTATATTGTTCTATTATGAATACCACGGAAAAAATACATACAGTTTATTGACAGATTTCACAAAAATAGACCTTCGCACATTTGGCGGAAAAGGAATCGGGATTTAACAGATGGATATTAATAACTTGGTAATTATGAATTTGAGGGGACCACCGTAAAAGAATCGGCGATGCCTGTTGACGAAATTGACATTTTGCTTAAAATATGGACTATCATTATGTAGAAAGAATAAAACAATCTCAGGATGATAGTAACTTGCTTTGTAGGACAGCCTCCAACGCTTCCCTTTGAGCCAGTTCAAACAACAAGCCATCTCATTATAAGACAACAGACGAAACGGGCAACTTCCGGAATTTGCTGCCGCTATCAGTGCATGTACGCGGCTGAATGGCTAATTTTTGATGCGGAGAACGGGCAAGACACCCGTCTTTTTTTGGACATTTTTAAAGATTGTCTATTCTGCCTTGTTATCTACGATGTCGCTCACCAGGTTTTTATCCAATAAGTATGCTCAAAACTACATTCACAACCTGGAAAGATGTACCAACGGATGCTGTATGGCCGCGGATGAAGAACGTCTGTAATGATGGCCAAGCAAATCATTCGGATGCAGGCCCTTTTACGACGCCTTCTTCATTTCATTCTTTACCTCACCCCCTCAATCCCATTTACACAAAATGTACGTCGCCTACTGTGAACGCGCTCGATAGATTGATTGGAGCGCTACGAGGAGGACATATGCTTTCCAAAAATTGACCAGGGATGGACCTCATGATAACTTATTGCTGAGGCAGGGATTTTTAAGAGAATTCTTTTATGGACAATCGTCGAGAAGTCCTAAAAAATTGTCAGTTCGAGATTTACAGCTGTGCTCCCGCACCTTACTCAATTATCGATTATTGCCATTAGATTATATTTGTTGGTTGCTCAGACTCAATCCATCAATAATATAAAATCTTCGACGGAGATGGCCCAGAGGGGAAGGGGGTTAGGACAAATTCTTTATGTTTATGGAGTATTGAACTATTCCTGGGAGAATAAATGACCCTGCTCAATCCAACGGAGAGAAAAAAAACACCCATGACAAGACGCGCTACATCATGTTCAGCATATATTCATTACGAAACAATCAGTGGAATCAAAAGTATGGAAGTTCTACCGGGTTAGGACAAACGAAAAGGTAGAGCAGGGATAGTGTTATTCAATTTTGAAAGAATTCTTTGATTCTCACGACAAAATATGCAGGGGGATGAAACAGGTAGCGTAGGATATTCGTCTGTAGTATGCGATTCCCAGTTTAGGAACTAATAGCCCATTACCTGACACCGTTCCAGAGATTTACACAGAAATTTCTTACCGAGGTGTTTTCGCAGAATTCGGATTGATATCTCTCTCGCAGGGTCGCAATTTCATTTGTGGCAAGCACGGTGGTTTTCTCTACCAGAAACACTTCGGGATGTAATAATGGTGGTTGAGAGGTTAGAACAAATCCGTGTTGCAAAGATAATTTATGTAGGAACTTATACGTGATTAATTATTTATTATATTATTTCGTATTAAGTTGAATAACCTCATGTCAATAGAAAATAAAGCAGTGAACTGGCTAGATGCATTTAAAATCCAGTTCTAGATTTTCGCGGTCTAGTTAGGTATTTAGACTACATAACTCTATCCATATTATGCGTAGTTCGGTAATCCATATGCACAGCTGGAACTAAGCTCGATTTAAGACAACGTGGTAAACGAAAAGGAAGCCACGAATTGGATACTCTCGGCGTGGCTTGGCACTGTCGAAAGAAACAGTATACGGTGTGGTTACCTTAAACGGTTGTGGCCCTCTAGGCAGAGTCGATTCGACCGTTGATTAAAGGAATTGTCAAAATTCAAAGCTCAAATTCAAATAGTCAAATGCAAGACGGTTATCAGTTTTTTGTTATTGTTAGAGTGCCGGGCATACTTGAAATAGGAGGCAGCAGCCCCACCGAAACATCTCATCTCAATTTTCAAGCTACTATTAGACAACCGAACTGTAGCAATTATGAATCTTGAGACCTTTTTGCGATGATGATATAAGTGTAAAAACCGAGTTGCTATCAAATTAAGCGAGAGCGCCGGTTGTCGTGTCGTATTTTCCAACGATCCAGTTCAAAAATGCCAAAAAACTCTCGATCACTCAATCTCCTGAAGAAAAATTTCATACCATTTTTTTGTTAATTAGAGCGGAGTACACTCAGGGATTATCCCCTTAATTTTTACCTGCCAGGTACCTTGCGTCTTCGTTTTAAAGCGCCATTTAATTTCCGCTTTCTTTGAATTGTTGTCCGGGCGCGAAACTAATAAAATGGAGGATAATTTCTTCGTTTCCGGTGAATGACACACCCCGTGATTTAACGAAGATAATTATTATTATGGGCGTTCCTGAAGCACGGAGGTCATTTAAGTATATTTTGATTTTTGTATAATTGAGACGGATTGCATCATTGCCGATTAACTTGCGTATGTCAATACAAAAAGTATTAGCGTTATAATATGTTAAATGCATGACCTACCTACTTTCACAAGCGGTTGCCATTGTGATGAACTAAAGTAATCGATGACAAGTCGCTCGATGCTGTTTATTATTATTCTTAAGCATCAAATGTAAGATTGCTGAGTCATATTCAATGCCACAACATTTCAGTTTACTTATGGTATTCACTCGGATGATGAAAGTAATTGTGTATGTACTTAATTACACACATTTTCGTACAGACGCAGCCTAACATGGATAATTTATTTATAGACTATCTATCTGCGGGTAGCCATCGTGAGCGAATAGCTTTTACTTTATATTACGAGGGTTTACAAAACTGGTCTTGTAGATAATCGCCATGTGCAACAAACCTATCTTCCAATTCTACGAAGAAATTCTTTACAGTTCATTCAGGGAACTATTCATCTTTTTCTGGAAAACGGTGTGATGGCGTATAAACTCGCCTTAATTTTATTATAAAGAAATGTATACCATTGAAATATGATATCTTATGCTAAGAAACTCGCTGTGTGGAAAGCGATTTGCGTCACTGTTACCAGAAAACTCTCCTTAGACTTATTGTCTCGTGGGCTCTTTTTTTTTTATTCTATAAGAAGGGAACGGGGAAGTCTTTTGGATGCAACTTGACATCTTGGGCGTGGCCCTCGAGAATCACATGTGTTTATCATCATTTTGGAATTAGTCATTCCAGGAGAGACGGTTTCCTATTCTAGTTGTAATAGCAGAAATTATCTATACACTCCTCCTTCCAATTATATCGGACCAAAGCCCCATTTTTGTTAAGGGATCCATATGCGGCGGTCTTCAGTGATTACCTTCACTTTCTTCATTCTTTCATTTCATTTGCTTAACATTAATTAAAATGGTAATGTTCATTTACTATAGACCGCCCACCTGTATGCATATGAAAAAGTTAATTTCTGACCTCAAGATATAGAAAAATATATTATTTGTATCATCGACGACAACCCAACAAATGGTAACAAGGTTTTTCGTGACATGCCTCGCGTATCGTTGATGTTCACGAACTCCGACTAGTTTCACACGTAGGCTGTTCCGCTAATCGCAAACTCGCATAGTTAGCTATAAAAAAGTCTGCGTATGTGCGGTAAAACTTAATACGAAATTGAAATTAATACCTTGGTTCTAAGTTTTTCCTATTTTCATTACTACCCTGATGATTTATGTTGCCGGGCATACTAATTACAGACTTGCTATCTGTTCCGGTGTTTCACCCTCCAAATATATTGCCGTTTTCGAGGCATGCTTAACTGAATTATTGAACCGATCTTGAAGACTTATTTGAAGTAACACGATTAGGGTATAAAGACTGAACATTGCCGGTTTCAGCGAACAACATCCGATTTTAGTCTCGATACGACAAAACTAGATGGGTGGGAGGGTTGGTCTGATCAGTACGGGATAGCAGGCGCGCAGCTGTTTTTGAATAATAACTATGATTGTTGGGCTGACATGCCTTCCAGTCTTTTTCTTACATTTCCTTTTCAGCTTCGCAGGTGCGGCGCTTTATTGCAGATGATTTCGCGAGTTAGCTGGTGCTTTGATTTTTATCTGCTTTTCTGGAGGTGGGCGAGGCGCGAGATTTTTTTGTTGAACCTTCCCAAAACAGTAACCGGTGCCCTGTGAGCTTGTGTGAGATTGAATCAAGGCCCTACACAGGCGGGCCGGTTTGCCAATGCGGTATGCTGCGCAAATTTCCTCCGGTTCTCTGTCGAGGTGGATCGTGACCAGCGTTACGGATGCCAAGAGCACTCTTTTAAGAATGACAACCAGATCAGATTGTCTTCCACAAGAGAATATGATACAACCACCCGGCACAAACCCTGACAAGCCTGGCAGTAGAAGCCAACGATGTTTGGGATCTGGCCTCCTCACCATATTGGTGAATGGCCCCATATCTGAACTACATTAATTTCAATGGTGGCGAGGTCATGCACAAACTCCTTCGTATTTCTGAAGCCTTTAGCCGTCACTGTTCTTGGTTTCGCAAGCGCCAAACAATCCATCATCTTAGTGTGGTCTGTCACATGTTGGAGATTGTTTAAACAAAACTATATACTTACACTATCAAGTTTGATGGACCTGCGAATTTGGTCATACACGCATTAGTACGAAAACGACATGTT
>LJIJ01002125.1:0-30931 GCA_001718145.1 Orchesella cincta
TGTTTCTAATTCAGACGTCAATTATCACTTGACTCAAGATTTGGGTTGTGATTGGGAGTGGAGGCCATATTCACCAGCTGTCACCTTGAATAAGGCGCTTAAAAACGTTTTTGAAAGGAGCCGAAACTAATAGGTGTTAGCTGGAGACGAATGCTTGGTACTTAAGATCTCAGTTCCAGCTGAGTGTTGTTTACTTCTATCCCAACCTTGTGTCCTAAAAACCAGCTATTTTCCCATTTAACACCTTTGGTATAACCGATTTTAGTTCCATTCTGTCCTTGAATATGAAGTTGAAAGGGGGGGGGGAGGAAGTTAATAGATGAATTCTCAATTGGCCATTCCCAAGATACTTGCTTCATGTACGTAATAGCTGTTCTCTCAACTGTCCTCATTTATCAACAACGACATCCTAGATGGTTCAACTCGTAAGAAATGTTCCAAATGATTAGCAAAATTTTTGAATGTTCTTAATTAAAACAGATTTTGTTAGAGAAACCACACTTTTGGAACTTTAAGATGTATGTTATTTCTAACATTTGTTGGTGTGCTGCTCGAGGCTGTGGTTACGTCTGAAAATAGATCCATATATGTTCACATTGGGAACTTGCTTTTGGCTGTTTCAGCTGGGCGTCACGCTCCTAGTTTGCTTCAACTACATTTTTGTTGGAATGTCAGATGAGCGTCAGCGACCTGTAAACGATGGAAATATTTTTCGGCACGTTGGATACGGACACTTGGAAATGGAAAATTTGCACTCACACCGTCTTGTTTACCCTACCATTTCTTTTATAACATTGACGCTTGGATTTGTGTGGTACTTTGTCAATTGACTATTTCTGACTATCTTCTGTATCTCCTGATTGCCAAGCTGATTTGTAGTGTGACGTATTATTTCATCATGAAAGTTGTTCATGATGAGTTTGCCCAAACCTCCTCCACATTTCCGTTAGTTTACTTTTTACTATCGGAGCGTTTGCCGGTGTTGCGTTGTTTTATTACATGCAAGCAGCAGCAGAGTGGGGATTAGTCCAGCCGAGTCTCGTGCTAAAAATCGGGCGTGTGTAGACCTGTTTTGGATTGGGGAGTATCCCTACGATTCCCATGATCTTTGGCACTTTCTCTCCGCGGCTGCCCTCTTTCTTGCTTTCAGCGTATGTGCGGAAATTTAAAATGCAACAAATTATATGCAAAGTTGGTTTGCTAAAATGTTTTACTCTCTTTTGATTTCAGGGATTGCTCATTTTGGATGATGATTTGGTAGCTACTCCTTGGACAGACATATCAGTATCCTAAGATCGAGTTTTTTGCAAAAAATATTTTATTTGAGGTGATTTAAGTGCAATATGCTTTGTAAGTTTGTGACTATTAACCAGTATAACGTGCAGTGAGTTACATATGCATTTTTCTTAAATGTTTGAAAGAATTCCTTCAAATATTTGACTTGGTTATTTATATTTCTAAAAAAAGACTGCAACCTTTATGTTTTAAGTATCTAGGAGCTTAAATTGTTTTGTAATCGTTCGCAAATTGATAAAACCCGATAATGAAATTGTGCAAACAGGGTTTTTGTATTGTGTAATTACGGGGATTGTTTTTAATACAGATGCAAATAAGGACTTAATACGCAACGACATATCGGGTTAATTTGTACCACATTTCATGAACATATAAATTAACTTATACAACAAGCATACAATTTTGCATGTACACGAAACTAACTTCATATGCAACTCTCAACAGAATCCTGTATAAACGGACAATCTTCAACTCATGGAGATTTTGCTAATATAACTGTAAGGATTAAAACTTATAAATATTTACTTCAAAAACGACTACTTCTACAATGCAGTGATTTGAGTTGCATTTACAGCTGCAGGAAACATGGCCAAATTGGTTACTTAATCACCAATTTCGCGACTTTATCACCGTAGTGGCTACCGTTTCCAATATTGGCTACTTTTTGACTTTTTGCAATACGTATTTGTATAAAAACGATAGCCACTACGGATACTTTCAAGGTGGCCAATTTGGTGATAAAGTAACGAATTCGGCAATGTTTCCTGGCAGCTGGTTTATGTGCCAACTAAAAAATATGAGCTATGAATGAAACTAAATGTAACAAGTAAGTTTACCAACATATCAACAGCAGCATCAGCCCATTCGAGAAAGGTGTCTTTCCAATTCCATAAAAACGGAGCTGAGAGTTTGATAACCAATGGTTGCATAGAATACGTCGCCTTAAACGCGTAGCTCTTTCGCCTAGACCCTTTACAATTTTATCCTTGAATTCCTGGGAAACTTACCACCAGCCCATGAACGAGACTGCACTCATTGTAGTAGGTTAGCAAGGCTATTGCAATCCCTGTTACCATCAGCAATCCCGCAGCTGCTCCAGATACTGTTGCGAAGAGGTATTCCATGTGGCGAACAATAACGAAGCTCATTACAGCAAAGATTATGATTAGTGCTCCAGAATGTAGGGCAAACTTGAAGTCACCAACTACGAGATTCATGTTTTTGCAGAGAAGCTGAAGTGATCTGTAGAAGCAAATGGTCCTGTCTTCTGAAACGATCCTAGTTGCTTTGTTGAGAATTTTCGATAGTTGGATGGCCCTTCGGTGTCAAAGCAATGCACCACAACTTTGGAGAGAGAATTGCAACCAGAACAACCAGAGCTATGGTAACCATAGTGTTTGTACATAGCAGTGCTCCCCAACCCAACCACATGATTATCGGGACACTTTCCCAATTGAATCCGAGTTGTATTTCCAGTAGCAAATCGCAGACGCGATGCGTTGGCTCAACAGGATTAAAGAGGGCAACACAGAAGACCAGGGGAATTCCAAGTGTGAGTGTTGAGACCAGAAACACCAGTCTATCCAACTTTCGATGGTTGGGAGTGCTAAGATCTGCTTCTGTGAGGACATTTTGAACTCGGCTGAAATTGCGAAATGTTTTACAATACAATTAGTAAATTTCTATGAAATAATTCAAGACTTTGACAAGTTACCTTTCATTGCATTGTCAAATGCAAGAAGTCCATTGATTGCTTGAACAAGTTCGTACTTTTTTGTATTTATCTGCGACACGACCATTTCAACCGCTGCAATAATTACTGTCATTGTAAAACTGACGAATGCGTTAAGATCTCGGATTATATTCGCATTCTCATTGTCAATTTGTATTCATCGGGTAGCTCCTCGTAATAAACGGTGGCTACGACTGTCAAAAATACAAGGCAACCATATAGGCAAGACCTTGTAAATAAGCGCTGTACCAGAGCAAGTAATTGTAGAAGTTACTGAAGACAAATCGGTGGGCTTCATTGTTCCAGTAAGTTATATGGCAACCGGTGCATGTCAGCAGCATTCCTAATCTGATGCTTAGACATTTTCTCAACAAAAGAGCTAATCATGCTTGAGCTGAAAATTGTCGTAAACAATAGTTAATACTTTCGTGGCGGAATGACGACTGTTTTTCCCGAAAAGATATATCAGTATTTAGTAGTAAGATTCACTTAATTTACTTTTGAAAGTGGTTATTACATCAAAACTTGACTGTTTATGAAATGGAATTGGGAAAATCTTCAATAATATCTATTTAACTTTTTACTGGATTACACTGGGTTGTGCTTTAGATCATGGAAAAGTTTTGCAGAAGAAAACAATTCTATAACAAAATGAAAATAATCATTCTCAGGTAATGAATTTTTTTGTAGATTAATTAGGTTGATATGGGAACAAGTAAAATTCTTAAATACGAATAGGATGTATTATAAATTGTGATTAAGTGTTTTTTATCATTAAAATGGATTTTTACAAGAACTTAATATTGTTTTAGTTTCTTTAACTGTCGTTCTAACCAACTGCAAAGACGTTCTGCGGAATTCAGAAAAGCGGACAAGAGTCCGATTGGATTTCAAAGGGTATGCTTCGAAATTTTATTTAAATTTGGTTTCAGGTACTTTTAATCGATTTTGGCAACTTTACATGTACAAAAACATACGTAGGTATTATCAGAAAGGCTGCACCAATTTTAATTTGCTCTTTTTTCAAAACGACTTGACGTATTAGTATGATTTTTTCTACATAGTTTTCCTGGACCCTTGTACATATTTTTCTCCTGAATATGAGAACCAAAGTGATTAGGGAAAAAATTAAAACGCCCGGAAGTCCAAGCTATGACATTCCGTTTTTTTCAGATGCTTATCTGGATAATACCTTCGCCTACCTGTGCAATTTTTCGATTTTTGAAATAAAAAGTAGTTTTATGGTGAAAGGGTACGGCTGTAATGAGAGTGCACCACTCAAATACGGCTGAGATATTTTAGTTTTTTTCTGACGATCTTTGAAGTGTGACTAGGCAAATTTTTTTCGACAAGAAAATTCCGTAATTTCATATGTCCTTGCCAAGTGTGTTTATGTAGGCTGCTTGTACCTTTTCGATAAGTCGGCATAAGCTTGTCCGGTCAATGTAGCAACCACACAAACAATTTCAGTCAGCAAAACTCCAACTGGTTCCAGAAACCAAGCATAATAACGTTTGAAGTGCATATTTTTCGAAGATTTGAATGGGGTTTGCCTATTTTCTACTAATGAGTCACCACTATTGAATTGCTTACACCACCTAGTGTTAGCTGATCGGTCTGGCATTGGATCCACACCATTGTTTTTGTAACCTTATAACTAATTATTGATGCAGCAATGTCTTCCCAAAAGTCTTAATTTACTTACGCACGAAGCTTTTGCTAAGTGAAAAAAATCGTCTTTGCTGCTACGAGCTATAACTTTGCACTTCAAGTAACTGCAATTATAAATGACCCATCGTTCAATAGCTAAACACTTTATCTTTCAGATGACATGCAGATAACCGTAATTATAGAAGTCGTCTCTGAGATACGCGTTGTCAAAATTGGTGCAGCCTTTCTGATAATACCTACGTAATACATAATGTATGCAATTATATGAACAGGACGGTTTTCCTGCTTCAAGTATTACTGTCCACATTACAGGTTTACCTCTATTCAATTTGGTTGATATGGGATAAAAATCCTATAAACGAATAAATTCTGATTAAGTATTTTTGTCATAAAGTTAATGGATTTGATAGGTAGGTAATTTTATGACTACTTTTACAGGAAAAACACTCTCAGCCACTGGTGCAGAATCTTTTATGACGTTGTAACCAGGTTACCGGAAGAATTGGGGGCGAAGCCCCCAGCTCATATACGGGGCATTAAGTAACTCGGAGGAAGTTTGGCTCTGGTTACAGGAAGATTTCAAATCCTTAAAAGATTCTGCATCCGTGCTCTCAGCCTTTCAATTTCAATTCGTGATTACAGTATGTTCAAGCTTTTATTTTATTTAATTGATTAGGAGTCATTCAATTATACATTATAATAAGGTTTTTTCTGAAAACCTATCATGACTTCGAAACAATGATGAGAATATTATCTAAAATGCCAGGAAGCAAATGGCCAATGAATATTTCACAACCAAAGTATTATTTAGCATTCAAAGTATACATTAAAAAATAAATAAGTCAATACCAATATCATAAGTTTCATGCAAAAAATAAGAGTGACTCAGTTTCGGCAAATTCTTTTAAAACCTTTCTCCACCGTATTTAATAAAAAAGAGTGTTATATTGCTAAAAATGGTAAAGCACGTCGAAGTTTAATAAACGGCTAGTAAGTAAATAGAAATCCGCAAAAGCAAACAACTAGTTGCGCATAATAACCCTATATAGTATAGGCTATACTAAACACAATGTAACTGGTCACAGGTGCAGTGATTTACATGACATCATTTTTATTAGCTTTCTGAGAACAGAGCAATAAACTTTATTTTCGGTGGAACGTTTCACCGTAAATTGATGCAAAGAGTTGCGAAGGAGTATAAAAAGGAGTTGGAGCGACGTTTTGACTTCAGTTGATGTTACTGTTTGTGATAGGTTATCTTCAAAAAACATTTTTAAAAACAGCTCGTGAAACAAATAAGTCTGAGAATAAGAAAACTATTCGTAAGTAGTTACTATTTATTGTATCCTATCTTATATAAGTTTTCTACTTCAATTAAACTTGCTCAAGTCCATCCAGATAATTATGCTCATTGTGAAACTTGTAGAGCAATGCGTACTGTAGTAAATACTTAGAAATGACAAAATGTACCAACAGAATACTCATGAAATCTTGGGAGTACCATAATAATTCTACTTTTTACAGAAGAATATTTTCCAAATAGTTTTCAGATTTTTTGGTTGTTCACCAATTTTTTTTGTAAAAGTCTGCTATCTGATTTACAGCAGCCTTGAATTTAAACAATTAAAAAATACCAAATGCAATGGTTTGATGGTAATTGGTACTTTTAATCAACATACTATTATGCCGAAGCGCAATGCACATCGGATATTTAGTGGGATGCAGGTATTTTGCATTGGAGTTGCTTAATACAGCTTTGAACAGGTGCTTTGTTTTTCTTTTCAATTAAAAAAATGTGCAAAAATTCGTTCGGTATCAAACTAAACTGCACAGGATGAATGACCTTCTTGCTATGGGACTAAAATGACTTTATTCTTACTATTTTCAATCTTGTCCAAGCAATTCAGGTAAAAGAAGCGGACCTGGTGCTAAATCTTCCCGATTTTTTAGGAAGTTTTCATGAAAATGAAATGAGGAAAACACTACTGGAACTGAGATTAAAATTACCAGCATTCTCTCACAAATTAGTTTCGTCTGGTTGACGATTGCAAAATACGTGAACTCGCAACACAACCCAATCTTTGAGTCAAGCTGATAATGATGAATCAGAGGTTAGTTGTATTAATTCCAGTCTATGCAACTTGAAGCAACAGCATAAAAAAAACACTGGTATATCAGAGATAAATGAGTGCAGGTACAATGCAAATAAGTTTTATTAACCCTTTTCTGACCTTTGTGTGCATATATTTTCCCACGCAAAATATTTCACAACACGTTGAGGAATTAAATCGTGAAACAATTATCTAATGAGTGGAGTTTAGTAATTAAGCAAAGATATTGGTCTCTTAAATTTATCCATGCAAATACGTTTTTCTGAAGCAATGACAAACTGAAACACAAGGTGTTTAAGAACAAGCAAGAAACATTTCAAAAGTATTTATTTACAAGCTCAAAATTAAAATACGTCATGTTAAACATAAATTTACAGCACGCATCAGCCAATATAAGGGTAAAGGGTATAATTTTATTGGTTAACAAAGTGTCCCTGGTTAATTTATTACCGTTTACCTAAAGGGGATAAAATATATTTCTAAGAATTATTATGTATCATTATAACTTCATCCTTATACATGTTGTTTTCAAGGTGTTTTGCAGTTTATCTTGTATATATAGATCTGTGCAAAAAATTAATGAAATCAGCAAAAACGGTTGAGTATGCACGCGATGACGTTTTATTGGGATCATTCTTTATTATGAACTGTTCGTAGGCAATTTTTAACGAATAATATCGTGAAATTATGTGCAAATATATCCAATGCTCTAGAAACCATTACATTTATAGATAGACGTGATAGTGTATGAAAAGAATGGTGAGACGTAAAGGAATGGAGTTTGTTGAAGTGTGATATCATAAACAGTCTCAACCATCCTCTCCGGCAACTAAATGTATCAGAACGGCATGAAGAAACGTTTAGTAGTTGAACCATGTGTCACACTGTTTTTCACTCGAATTGTTTTTATTCCCCGTCTGAATACAGAGCAATAAACATTTTACTTTTGGAGTCAAGTTTCACCACAAGTTGATGCACAGGAGTATAAAAAGGAGTGCGAGCGAGGTTTTGAGCTCAGTTGATATTAATTTCAGTATCGTAATCAAAGAAAAGATTTCAACTAAACAAGCTTGTGCAACGGCAAAGTCTGATAATAAGAAAAATATGAACATGAAAAACAAGTAAATGCATACTTTTGATATTTATTGATATATTCTAAGTTTCCTACAGAAATATTAGTCCCTCAAGCCAATAAAGAAATTCGAAAGGAATTTATCATGATCACAATTAGTTTGTTAATCAAACAACGAAAAACAAACATCTCTTTTATCTCGTGTCCTACTCATTATTGTTAGGAATGCTAATATTCAATTGTAAAATGATTCTCTAGCTTCATTGTCTTTTACATTTCCTGGAAAATATCATCATCATTCTTGTGAAATGACGATGTGACTATTTATATAACAATTTCGTTCGTATAAAAGTGAGATGAAATGGTGTTTTGTGCACAGAAGACACTTCGAAAATATTCGTATCCGACCGCAACTCAAAAATTATATTAAGTACTCCACAATACAAATAATATAAACCTAAATAAAAATGTTGAGCGAAAAGTATTTCATATTTATTATAACATTTATTGTACAGCTGGTGCTGGTAATTTGGCATTGTAATTTATTATTGCTCCCTGGAAGCACTAACAATATGCTCGGTCTCAACTCCATCCGCTGTTTTTCCTAATACACAAACAATTTTTCGAACATTGAAGCAATTCCGACCCTTCCCTTCTCTTATGATGTGTTGACACATGTCACAGAATTCTGCATTGTGCTTCCCTTTTCCACCTCCTAAATTTATTCCAACGCTTTTCCCTTCTTTGGCAAGTTGCTCTTTTTGGCGATCTCGAACCCAGCGTGGAACAGGTTTCAACTAGAACGTTAAATAATTCAATTTTATTATAATTTAAATTTCCGTTAAGAAATTTTGATTTTTATATGGCTGTCTTACTTTTTGCACTTTGATTATGTCACCTCTGTAGCTACATTTCGTGCATCTTTGTGTTTTCTGAGGCTCAATGGAGAAGTCTTCCCATTCCGGACACTGAGCGCATGTTTGATTGGGACAAGTGTAGAAGTAATGCCTTCCAAACTAAAAATTCAAGACTGGTTTTATTTCAAATATTTTTTCCGAAACTAAAAAGGTTGTTTTTGGTACTAACCCGTTCCTGAGCTCCATCTGGTCTAACTTTGACCTCACAAAGGTCACACTCTTGCTCCAAATTTTGTCCATCATGAATGGATTGCCAGTAATTCTCACAGTTTTTCACTGGACAACGGTAGTTATCCAGTTTGATCATCTAAAATAGAAGACATATTTTTAGGAATTTTTTAGAAGAATTAATTTGAATTTTTGAGTAGTTAAATATATAAGTTCATTTTACCTCATCCACAACATTCAAAACTTCAGCCTTTGTTTGACAAAATTCACAAGCAATTAGCTCCTCTCTTTCCCAAGCGTGTGCCGAGTTCCAGGTCTTGTTGCACTTGTCACTCGAGCATTTAAAAGTTGCATACACTTTGAAATAGGTTCGAGTGTTGGAGGCCTGTCCTCCTTTCTTTTTATTCCGGTGTCGATTTTTTCCAGTCATTATTTAAAATATTTTTTTACTTCAAATATTCAGTGAATGGAATAAATGTCACAATTTCTCCTCACTGGTTTACCAACTAAAACTAAAAGTGATGTAAAAAAATCCGATTTATATACAACACCGTTTCAATTTAATTGTACACCCACCACAACACCATTTTTAATCCCAGTTTAAATTTTATGAGCACTAGTTCCACCTCCAAATGTCAATAATGAGTGTTTTGTCACATACCAATTTAAAATAATTTTTCCTCAACGGAACGACCATTCCAACTTGAATCACACGATGAAAATGAGAGACCACATTTTAATAACTAGCCACCAGCACTTGATTACGTGTCAGTCTTTTCTGGTTGCCTAAATACTCTGGAAGCTTCACAAAGAAGATATAGACTGTAGGCAAAAAACTACACGCTTAAAATTCAGATACAACCAAACCAGAATTATATACAAAAAGTCAAATGCACATTTCAGCTCACAACTATATTGCTTGAGTAGCAAAAAAGTATATAGGTCTGCTTGTGATTCTGCCTGTTAAAAAAATGCAGAGCAGTTTGCAGAATATACTTGATTGCCAAAGCGAATGGCACGTCCTTGTGACTGCATTTCTGCTCACTTCAGCCATGGCAAGACCATTGACAAAACGTTTTGTGAGTGGAGCACATTGAGGAAAACGTTCCACGCTATATCACGTATTCAATGCATGTTTGAGTGTGCAAACATGACGCTGAATTTATCCCAAACAAAACATGACATACAAATGCTCAAGGTCGTTTTTATCAAACCAAACTGTTTTTATATCAGTTCTTCTACATACCTCAATGTTGGACAGTTGAATTCTTTGTTAAAAAGCGTTTCAAATCATTCACATTGTCAATCAATGGAATTCGTTCTCATTTAGAAATTTACTTGGGGCATATAAATGTCCATAAATGCATATGTAAAAAAAAGTAACTCCGGTCTTGAAGTTGATGATGATGATGATGAGCGAGTGCAAAAATAGCCAAAGCACGCTTCTCTTTTGGGTAGAGTCTGCTCCGCTTCTCGTTCGCTGAAGAAGCAGTGAGTGGAAAGTAGGTCTTGATGGAAAAAATCGTTTTGTATTCACCAAAGCTTGATTTTTGCATGTATTTAATGCACCACGGCTTGTTGTTATATAGTAGCAATTTGTACGGCAAATTCTTCATGCAATGCATGTTTACTTTGATTGTTCTCTCGCATGCCGAGCAAAGTTTCATTTACGTCATGGCAGTTGCATGTGCGTGCATGCAATCAAAATACAATCTAGACTCAAGTTCAACTGATCAATATACGAAACTATTCATATTTTAATGACTTCTGTGCTTATCTTCCATGATAAACTATTCAAATAATGCGAAAGAAAAATTTGTTGTTGTTTTGAATTTTTTCATAATTTGTACTAAATCACTCATTCTATTTTATTAAATTCAAAAATTCACACTAAATAAATTAATTGTCTAGTCTAACGTAAAATTTGTCAATTTCTCTGTTCTCCCCTCTTTAAAATAAAATAAGTAGAGATATTTTCCTAAAAAATAAAAGAAAGTTGTCCACAACACAATGGGCACAATCCATTCATAACCTAGCGTAAAAGTTATTGTTAAAAAGAAGAGAACTAAAAATATGATAAGTCTGTGATATCTACGGAGCGTTATGAGAACTCCGTCGAACTGGAAAAATAACTTTTTAGTGAGGAACTCTTTGAAGACTTTGGCATCCTGCAAATCTTCCCTTTTAAATTCTGAAAGGGTTAAAGTTAAATTAGACGAATTTCAATTAAAAAATATTTTGAAATTTTCAAAGAATAAATTACTTGGGTTTAGGGATTCCCGTTGTTTCATAATTTCTGAAAATATCGACGCAGTCACATCCTGCGCCAGGTCCTTGTCACTTTTCCCCCTGTTTCTGAGCACAGTGTCCTCTTCCATTTCACAAAAACTTCACAAACTCCTGAAGAAATACAAAAAGTTAAAAATTTCACGTAAAACTTGAGCTGACTAGCTTTGCAACCTCTGTAAGTGAGGTACTTTGAGAGTGTGAACTCGCGCATGAATTTTATGATGATCTTCCTTTCCTACCTCTCAACCCCAACCTCATCATTATCATTCTGTCTGTCCATTACCAAACGAACCCAAACTTCTGCACTTGCTATTTAACTCATTTGTTCATTTTCTAAATTCATACTCGTTCGTAAACCCAGCAAAAGGAAGAATGAACAAAGTAAGGTACGTGTGGTCGGTTATGGTCGTTAACCGCAGACCATTTGGATGGTCTATCATAAGCAAAAAATGTTACTGTTTCATCCTATTATTACCACCACCCTTTTTAGAAGTTGAATTTTCATAATCATAATTTATCGCGGACAGAATAAGAGCAATGAGATAAAATGTTGTAGAATATCTCAACTTGCTTATCAGGTCGAAATCTAATTGATGCGGGATTTCCTGTGGCTATCACCACCCGACAAAAAGTTTATTGAAATGAGAGAGACAGGCACCACAGGAAAACTCGTTTTTAATGGCAAAACAGGTGAATATTTACACATAAAATTGAACTTTTTAAAAGTCCGAACAATTTAAAGAGAGAGTCACTGATGCTTATTACCCATTATAAATCATGTCGTGGGCTGACCACCAAAACTACTTTGTTTGTAACCCAACCATTGTTACCCAAATCGACTCAAAACTACTCACCTTTTGATTGTTGTTGCGCATAAAATTACGATGAAATTACAAATTGCTTAAATGACCCTAATTACGATTTTCAAAAGCCTTTTTCCTACACTCAAATCGTTTATGATTTGTATCAAAACTAGTATCCCTTGGCTTCAATCATTTCATGCTTTTTTAATCTCATTAATTCATCAGCTCAAATCAAGAGGATTTGTGGGATGAAAGCGAATTTATTATGGCTAATGATTTGATTAATGATCTTGAGCTCAAGTGATATAATCAAAACAATGTGATTAGTTTGGCTTGTTGAGTAAACCAAAATCAAGGTGAAGTTGGCATTGCCACGTGGTTCTTTGAGATGAGGAGCAGATTTAGATGCGTAGTTTCAATCATGATCATCATGAAATGAACTACTTGAAACTAAAAGGCAGACCGCTGATAAGCAAGAATAAAAAATGTTTCGTTTTATTGTTATATCATTTTGATGTAAGGAAGCGTTTTATTTGTGGTTTGTTGGTATGTAAAAAAATCTGTACAAACTGAGCACCTTTTAATTACTTAAAAACTATTTTACAAGAATTGCATTTGAAGAGTCATTGGCACTAGCAAGAAAAAATGAAACATTTTATTTATCGTCGGGATATACCCAGTTGTTTGGAGCTGAACCATCGGATGAGGGCAAAGTTGAGCGTAAATCTCCAACTAAATTTTGACCTTGGGGATTATATCCTTGATCGAATTGCGAGGGTTGTGGTTGCTGCTGATAAGGCTGTTGCTGCTGCTGGTAAGGTTGTTGGGGTTGGGGATTGTTCACATATTGTTGCGGCTGTTGAGCAGGATTTGCAGTTCCATACTGATCAGGTTTGTATTGCCCATCATCCCAAGATTGTTGCTGAGTTGGGGATGGAACTGGTTGAATTTGTTGCTGAGGAGAAACTGGGGATGGTTGTGGTTGTTGTTGAGGAAGAACTGGGGAAGGTTGAGGCTGTTGAGGAGAAAGTGGAGATGGTTGTGGTTGAGAAATAGCTGGAGATGATGGTTGAGGTTGCTGTTGATTTCCATTCCAACCATTTTGATATTGAGGAGAAACCTGTGGTTGTTGTTGTTGAGGATTACCATTCCATCCAGGTTGATAACCGTAAGGATTATTTGGAGAGGTTTGCTGCTGTTGCCAACCAGGTTGCTGTTGTTGCTGCCATCCAGGATTCACTTGACCTGGTTGTTGCTGTTGATTAGGTTGTTGTTGGTTGTAAAATGGTGATTGTCCGAAAGGCAGGCTGTTGAAAGGCCACTGAGGCTGCTGAAGATTGTTGGACTGTTGAGGCTGACCTTGTTGACCTTGTCCCTGCTGCTGTTGTTGAAACGGGCTGCCTAAAAAGGATGGGAAAAGGTTTTGGAATGGAAAACCACCTCCTCCACTACCAGGTTGATTTCCTACAAGAAAAAATAAACAAATTCATGATTTATCACAAGTGCATGGAGCTCGAAAGCCGAAATGTTTTGAAATATTTACCTGATGAGGATGGAAACAGGGACGATGGGAAAAACTGAGCAGATCCACTTTGCACAAGAAGATATAATAGGAAAACCCATTTTGTCACAGTTTTTCTGTCTCTTCCACCAGCAACGAAGAGTTGAGTCAAGTATTTAAAACTGTTCATATTAATTTTTGAAGTTAAAAAATAACCAGAAAAAAATTCAGTCAGTGAGTAAAAATGGCGGAGTATTTTATTGTGAAGTGCTGAGATGGATTCTTAGCTGGGCTACACGGAGTCCGATATGCTATGCGTAGTTGCTAATAATTGATGCTCCACTGATATGTGCATGGCTCTCGCTTCTCTCGTACTGAGAGGTATTTATCTGTTTATGATAAATGACGAATAACAAGAGACACGACTGTTCCATGGTTACCTTACTTACTCAAGACTAAAAAGCAGAGGTACAGTATACACATAATTGACACTCGCAGATCTAATCGGACAAATATGTTCACTCATATTCACAACCATTTTTAGCAATTTTTCTCTGGTACAAGCAAGAGCAAGTCAGCTACCTGTGCAAACATTAGAGGGAGATTGATCATCCTGCTGAGAGGTTCGAAACTCGCTTCATTTGAGAATGGAAAGAATAGTTACGATAAAATATACTTATACTGTGAGAACAAGAGATATACAATGCATATATGGATTCATCTCTCCCGCCTGAGCAACTAAAGCTGAAGCCTTTATTACATATCCTTAGTGACCGTAACGCTCATATGTGACCACAAACCAAATCCCGATTCAGAAGCATATAGATTTCTACCCGACAGTTACTGTTACTTTTTATGAGCAACAAATGCCCGTTGATGCTTGAAGAGGCCTCTGCGTGATTCTATCTCCAATGATAACAGCGCACCATGTTCTTGTATAATTTATAAAGACAGAGATAATCTCTCTCATCACAACTGATATCTAGGCTACCTTTCAAATCAGTGAATACCAATTTATATAAGTCTCTCTTGTGTCCTACATCGCAGTCCCTCCACCTCTCAACATCGACCATATAGATGTACTAGCTCCAAACAGTGGATTCTAATTTTGTAGTGTAGTTATTTCACCTGGCAAAATTATACCTCACTCATACTCGGATTATTAAGTTAGCATAATTAACAGACCCGATTCAGACAAATACTCAATCACACCAGTGATCGCGTTCACCAAAATTCTATGATATAAGATAAAGACCAATAAACGCATCTGACATAAGCCGATGCATTCTAACCGTTGTGAATTGTCACATCACATTCCTCTACTATAAACCAACAAAGTTCTTGAGTGAAGCAATTCCTACTAGCCTAGACTAACCTGTTATACCCACGTAACTGATCTACGTGATAAGCTCTTTCTTAGGTAAGTCTTATTTAACCCAAATGTCAAATACCATGAATTTTTCTCATGTTCGACTGCAAATAATTCGATCCTCACTCCTGTTATATCTATCCGAGATTGGCAGCGCACCTGTCCACCGAAACAGAATAACAATTTTTTGTCTTCTCCTAGTTGGCTAATTAGCACAAAAACCCGGCCCTGAATAAATCGCCGCTCAAATAGAAGCTCCAATATGCCAATATCACTTTTGTTGTAGTTTGAAACAGAGATGCCTACCTGCCAGAAAAAACCACAGAGCGACATATCCTCGAGACCATGCTGCAAATCAGAGAGTCTAGCCAACTGTGATGGAAACCAGCCCTAGTTGATCACCCCAAGTGCTCTAAATGATTGTAGGTCTGGCTAGTGAGAATTCTACTGATATGCAACCACACAAACATGCTCGCAACATATATCGGCAAGCTATGAGAAATAATTGCGCATAACCTCGTACATACTGATTTGGTCCTAATGCTCTTGCTAGCGATTTACCCAGCGTCTCGACGGCTCTAGTTTGTGTTAATGCAATATATTACCCATGTTTCGCGTGACATGCCTTCCCAGGCGCTTAACCCACTTATTTGCTTAGAATTTACCAAACCGGCCCACAATGGACTGATTCAAAACCCATCCACATTACTACCGTTGCTGGCAGGCCTGATTTGGATGCATTCTTTTTTATCCTTAAAACCAGAAAAAATCTGTAATATAATATACTGGATAATGCGAGATTATAAATCAAACAGCAACTGAAGTCTATCCTATCGAATCAAACTCCCCAAGATCTCTGTGGGATAAAGGAAACAAAGGGGCAAAGAGACGCGTAGAGTGATAGAGCCAACCATATATAGAATAACTTCGCAGGAAGTTTCAGTAAAAGTACGAGTGTTAGTGAGCATTACTAAAGGTTGATTTTCGTGAATCCTCATAATCCTAATTTTATAGACTGGTGCCGCAGTCTGTATGCCTACAGTAGATTTCACAATATGTCTCAATAGACTACCCGCTATAACATCGTCCATTCACCTCAAATACCAGCAAGCGAATTTCTCCAGTTGGCACAACTCGGAACTAACCACTTCCTTCTGTATTCAATGATGCCCCAATGGTTTCGTGCTGTAGATATATTCCAAGTCTCGTACGAGTGTTGCTACCTTTTCAGCCGATAAGGACATAACTTCGACTGTGGAGCCACTTCACAATTTTAATTTGAATAAAATTATACACACTCCTAAATAAAATTCATAATCTCTGGGTTTTTTTGCTCACCTGCTTCTACCAAAGATTGGAACAGGTAGTTGAATCCTTGAATAAATTCTTTTCTGGTTTTTAAAAGAAAAAAGAATGCATCCAAAATACCAAGCCTCCAGCAACGTAGTAAATGTGGATGGGTATTTGAATCAAGTCCATTTGTGAGCCGGTTTGGTAAAATTCTAAAAAAAGTGGGTAAGCGCTGGAAAGAAGGAAAAGGGAAACAAAAATTGTGACCTGGGTAATCCACGGAAACCATTTCCAGGTGGGGTTTTCTGTGCGTAGTTGAATTGGCTTGGAATTGCTCAACACAATTTCAACTGGGGTGGGATACAAGCTTCCATATGTCGATTGGTATAGGTGGAGCGCTTTTTCGAGGAAATGTGTAATAACAAAGTTTTCCTTTGAGGATTTGCCCATTTTTAATACAAGAAAGAAACAAAAAATGTGTTTATTTCGGTGTCACGAACGATAATGGTAGGTACATGACTGGATTTGTGACATTTAAATGTCACAAATTTAAAAAAACATGTCTGGAAAACGGTTTATAAAACATTCATCAAGGATGAATAATTTTGGAGGCTTTCATAGCGGTTTAAAGTTGATTTGAAACATGAATGTTTTACTTATCTTACGCAATTTTGTACACACAGCTTCGATTTTTCTTGTTATGATCTATTCAATTAGGGATATTCCAGATAAAAAGTAAATTGACAATTATTGTCTGGCTTCTAACAAGCGTCCTTGCTTAATTGGATACTCAAACCAAATTACAATTTAAATATTTTTTATTACAAAAGGTTTTATTGGAATCTTGGCCTAATTAGGTTTTATAAGCAAAACTGAATTAGTAATGTTTGTTGTAAGAACGTCCATGTATGTAATAATTGAGCTGGTCGTGATAACAAGCTGATGTCCATATTTAATACACAATGGTCGTTGAGCTCTCCACTTGAGCTTGTATTCAAGACACAATGATTGCTTCTTGTAGATGTGGAAAAAGCTCTTCTTCTTTTTAATCAGTTTCATACTCAACGTCCTCAAAGCAGCGGCAGAATGAAGAATAAAAACTGTGATAGAAAATCCACCAACAAATCCAATCAAAGAAATACCTGTCATCAATCTTGGCACAACTCCCCAACACTTTATGAGGAGCCAAGCTAACAAGGTTAATAATGCAAGGGACAAGTTAGTCATTTGAAACATGGTTGCGCTAATATAATCCTCAATAACATTAGAAGCAAGACGCAATCTCACGTAAAATAAATAAGAATATCTTTCCAGGTGACCGGGGCGAACTGATTGCGCACAATTTATGCAAGTGTAACAAGCTCGGCATATCAGAAGAAAAGTAAGTAATACGTGGCTTAGCCACCTGAAAAATTCCCAAAGTGGGATTAAAAATAGGAGAAATCGTAACATTATGGAGCCAGATTGAGGTAGCCACTTTGTTGATAAAGAGGTGGAAGGAGTTGTTCAAAGATAAATTTAAATGGGTCGGATTCCAATGTAATAGCAAGGATAACGACTGGGAATAAAACGAGAACCATTCCTGTAACTATATAAAGCATTAGGAATCCACCGATACTAACTTTCGGCTTTGGTAATGATCCAGAACAAAATCTGAAATAGAATTACAAAAATTAGTGTATTGTTAAAATGTTTTCACATTCCCCCATTTTATAAAAACTTACCTGTCTCTACTAAATTTCCAAAAATATAGTTGAATCCATTGACGAAGTCCGCACCTGTGTGAATCGTTAAAAAAGTGTGAGCCCAATAGATCAATGATCCAATAACGTAATAAGAGTACATTGGAATTTGAAAGAGTTTCATTTGATTTCCAGGAATGTAGAATTCATACGCCAGAGCGTAAACGGTTGAAGCAATAAAGAGTCCTACAAACAATGTTGTTTGAATGCTCCAAATGCGAAGATTTCTGATGTCATTCTCGAATTTCAGTTCTACTAGCTTTGCCTTCTTGTGGACTATTTGAATTTGTACTTTGTACAGTTTTCCGTACGTCAGTAGAAATAACTGGATCGCTTTTTCTAGAAAAAATGTTACGACCATGTGGCAGTCAAAAATTTCCATGATTTGGGGTAACACTTTTGAAGCCTTGGAACTACCTATGCGATAGTCATTGTGCGTCAGTGTCGAGTTGGTAGGTAATTGGAAAAAGGAAGGAAGACATTTAGCTACGAGAGGGACTGCTGTTAGAATAATGGAATAGTTAAAACTACTAAAAATAATTTAGGAGACTTTATCAACAATATCATATAGGAAATGTGTAGTCTAAAAGTTAAAGGACCTCTTTAAAACAATTACCATATCAAAAATTCTTAAGTTTAATTATAACCCGTTTTCTGTACCTCCCTAACTGGAGGTCTATGCCTACCGATCAGCAACATAAGGTTTAGTGGCTAATGTGAAAAAGAAAATGTAATCAAAATTCATGAGCAATCTTTAAAAGGAAAACACTAGATTAGGATAACTAGAAAATTTTGTTGTGACATCAAAATCTTAACCTGATGAGTTTTGTTACCATTTCGATTATCTTTTCTGGAGCTTTTGGAATTTCATTCGCTTAAACTTTTAATACGAAATGGGAAGTGAAAGAAGCAATAAGTTTTTATTGTTAGTAGAAAGTAAATCATGTTTGAATTATATGAAAATTTCATGTAAATGAGAAGGTCTGCTTAACAACATGACTTATTGTATCAAATGATGATGATGATAGGAATGTCGAATTGCATAATATACGATGAATAATAACAAACACTCTGTCTTTGTCTGTCAAACTGTCTCCGTGTATCCAACTTTTGGTCTTTACTTATCATTATCATTAAGAGCATACTAATATCTGTCAATGAAGTTTACCAAGTAGCTTCTTGGAATATAGTGGATTACGAAGATCCATAACAATACGGCATGATGATACTGTTAAGTTAGATTCTGCTTTAAATTTGCTTGATTTAAATTCGTGTGCTACGTTACATACATCTTTCTCTAACAAAATAAGAATAAATTACTGTATGACTAGTGATTACACTTACATGATCATGTAATTCATGTAGATTAATATATTTATTACATTAATTTCATGCACATGAAATGAAAATGAGGACCGCACATGATAGTGACACGAAAAATTTCACATGAATTGACATGAATTACTCTATAATTGTTAGAATTTGTTCGTTCATAAACAAACTGTTGAGACAAAGGTCAACTTGGATCTCTTCGTCTTGGAATCTTGGTGCGACTTTGGCACAATTACTTTTGTTTCTAGAACGCAACAACCTAGTGGGGAACAAGGAGATGATTATCTTGCGCAAATATTTTTGCTCACATACAGAAACATTCAATCCAGCTGAAACAGAGGAGTCGTACGTTCCATCGAAACAGAGATTCGGCACCATAATGGATAAAATTAAAGCGAAAGTTATTTGTGTGCTATCACAAATCTTCATATCTGCGCAGAAAAAAATAATTTTGTGGATGAGTTGACTATAATAATTTACCAGAGTTCTGCTTGAATAAAGTTATGCCGCTATTGATTTGTTTAGTGGGCATAACTACTTGTTATGTACATAATAGTTATAGCATGAATCTGTTTTGTGTACGATACATAATTGTCACAAAATGCGATAATAATAAATACGAAATAATCCCTTTTTATCATTAATATACAATTACGCAACATCAACACTAGAAAGTAATCCATGTCAAAGTCAAATGTTAATCAGTTGGTTTATTTGGGTTTTATTACCCACACATTCCGAGCTAAATTTGAAACAGTGTGAGAGTTCAACTAGGAACCTTTACATCTTTCATTGCACTGCATAACTGTTGAATAGCTTTATTAACCCTAGCCAACGTACCTAAAACAAACAGTTTTGAAATGCCTTTCTACCTGCTGATTAGTTTACTCACACTTTATGCCGTTCAAGGTAGGATTTTGTTTGTATTTAGCACAACATTAAAACCATTTAAATTGGCATGAATACTGTTTCAGGTTTTCAAGTCGATGTTGACACATCCCAAGCACCCGATCTTCACGATTTCGGGGTTAAAACTAAGGAAATATTGGAATCATGGTATCCCACAATAAAGCGGTTGCTTCACTCCCCCGAATTTAAAGAAGTGGATCGCCTTCAGATTCATTTTGATCCCAGCGACACTGGTGTTGCAGGCACGGACGCTTTTTCCAACTATATTGTTGGCCACGCGCCATATTTTCGGAAACATCAAGATGACTTTGGAGCTATGATTCATGAAATGACACACGTGCTACAGAAATACAAGGATTGTGACGGTTGGGTCACAGAAGGGATTGCGGATTGGGTGAGATATTATCAGTACGAGCCTCACAGGCAAGTCGTTAAGAAACCAAGTTCAGAAGATTCTTATACGAGTGGAAACCCATATTTCCTTGAGTGGATTAATAAAAATCGGTATGAGCACATGATATATTTTCTCAACCAAGATTGTCGTGCTGGGACATACAACATCAATATTTTTGAGAAGCTCACTGGAAAAACTGTGGATGAGTTGTGGCAGGAAATGATGGCAGATGGCCGAAAAAATTGTTAGACTTAAATGTCATCTTATGTGGATTACATTCAACTATCAGAAAATAAATGTTACAACTAAATAAAAAGCAGGGACAATTCCTTCTAAATTTTATCAAAGTTCCAAAGTTTTATGCACAGGAAAAAAGGAAGCTCATCATATTTTGTTAGTATATAGTACTAATATGTTATTCGTCCCTAAACATCAGGTTACACAGTTAAAGTCAAGTTATGATTCCGGGCAAATATGCAGATTTGTTAAACAACTAGCAATTTTAGTCAAACTCAGGTCTTCAACAGTTCCTTGCAGTTCGGTCTTTATGCAATCACTATGCTGATGCAAAAATATTTGTGTGTACACCTTATGAAAAATTGCCGATTTTTTATTTAGGCTGTACGCAGTTCTGTTATTTTAGAAGTCCTGTAATTTTCTGTTGTATGAGCTATATCGTAAGGAGAGGCTGATTGTATCCATGCTGAGTGGAACAATCATTTTAAATAAGAAATTAATAAAAAGGTTATAATATAGCTGAACTAAATAATTTTTTGTTAAAATCAGCTCATATTTACGATTCGGTTCCCGTTTGCTCTGTTTCTGGTTCAACTGGTTCATTAAAACCTTAACGGGAAACTCGTGGGATTGATAAGACGAGCGTACATTCTTACCTTAGAAAGCTTGGGGGCTCTCGAGCCCGGGGTATCAGCAGTTGACCTAACGTTTCCAGCCAATATCTTTTTATTTCTTCAGAATGATGACTACTGGAATTTTGCATGTAGAGATGTGTTGCATCGGGCGTTGGTTTTAGTTGTTAAATATGTCGTTTGGGATGTGATTTCCGTCATCCATCATCGCAATGTTCTTCTCATTGAAAATGTTATTCATATTCGAATCCATGAGAAATCATCAGTTCACCGTGGCCAGTTTTTTCATAGAAATCTCCAACCAAACTTGGACATTTCCAAGTTCTACCAAAGAACTCAGCTATTGCTCCAGCTATTCAATTATAAGCCATCTGCCCATTGTGAAGGCAAGCGCAAATTACATTAATAAATTGACCCCGCTCGTTTTCATTGATGTTAGTCATGCACACATTGGTGATCTGCCTTTGCTTAAAGGTTGAAAGCTGGGTTACAAAAACTTTACCATATATAATTTAAATTTAATAAGCTTTCGATTTTGTTAGTTCTCCCAGACACGGAAACAACAACGCTGACAATGTGCTAATTATAAAATTTATAACGTGTGAGCCACTCAGGAAATTAGTACGTATGAAGAATGAAAGAAAAGAAAATTTCAAACTTCCAAAATCTTAGTTTGAATGTCACTTAGATTCAGTGTAGGTATCTTTGCAAAATAGAGTTACGTCGTTTTTTTCCGCGAACGATTCCTATTGTAAGCAGATAGCTTATTCAACAATGCAAAATCATTACATGGAAAAACTAATGAGAATTGATTTTGTTGCATTCAGTCACATGCTTTCTTGGTTGTGCTTCTTAATTACGAAATAAATTTTCTTTATTATAATTAAACTCGGCTGACACTTTCTTCAACCTACCACCTATGTTAACTGAATGCATTCGACTAAGATGCAAGAAAAATAAGGGGAAATCCATCAAAAGAAAGTTGAAAGAAAGTTTTCAATCTTAAATACGCCTCCGTAACAATTAAAAACATCGGAATAACTATTACCAATATTGTATGAAGATAGGAAATGGAAGGTGCTGGATGCAAGCTTTTTTTTGGAAGTAATCAAAAGTTAATTAAACTTACATCATGCAAACTTTGCAAAAACAGAAGCTTTGACTTTGATACATTGCTCATTTGACGCAAAGCATTTGCTAACATTTTCTAATATTACATCGGCTCCCTTATTAACAACTTTGAACTATTCATTTATTAAAAGAATAAAGATTATGCAACAGTATCAGCATAACTTACAACTTCACCCGAATGAAAATTGTGCCATTTAAGAAAAGGCATTGATGCAACAAGAGCTTCCTTTTCCGAGTGTCTTTCTGCGACATAATTTATTTATACTGAATCGATTTCAAAATCCATTCACGTTATTCGGTCATAAAATCTCTCCAGATTACTGAAACGATCATGAATTTTGTAAGCAATATTAGCAGTTTGAACGTGACGACTTTCAAGACTTCAGTGCGTCTAACAACAAAAATACCGAAAAAAATTTCTGTGGGTAGAAGTGAATCTCTTTTGTTTTTTGGCGTTTTAGCGATAGTTATATATGTTTTCCTATTTATTGTGATATGTAATGTGTTATTACGGTGCAGTTTTTTCATTTTTAACAACTGCTCTAAATTGATTGGCCAAAAGCAAACTGTCTCCGTGGTAAAAACAGGATCTTTCAGAAGGAAATATTATCAGGATGAGTTGGACTTTGAGCCACGCTTTGTGCTACCGATTTGTTCTGAGCAAGAATCTAGTCCCAGTTTTGTACTATATACGTTTGAAGAGAAAGTTGAGATACACCAAGCACCAGCTGAAGAACGTGAATCAGTTTAAGTGAAAATTCCTGTTTTGACGATTTTGTTTTTTGATTTTTGTAAAAGAAAGAGCATTAATGCGCACGCATTGACAAAAATAAAAAGAAACTTTGGCTGCGTATGTATTAACTGTCTGTAAAAATTCTTGCAATGAGGCTTTGGGTAGAACCCAAAACCAAAGTTTACAGTCAGTAAGAACGATCTAGAGCTGCCCCACACGCAAATATTTAACAAGTTTTTATGTCATTGTGAGGAGGTGGCCGTTTTTGAAACTTCCCAAACCGCTGGACAACAAATAAAATGAATTTTTTTAGGCATGGAAATGAGTACATACAAATAGGCCTAAAAGTGAAGTTTATATCATTTTAGGAAAGTGCCGGGCTTAGTAAAATGCGCACGTAAAGAGAGGAGTCTTAATAAAGAAGTGCGCATGTACCATGCCTGCAATTTTTTGGAAGCTAGCACGATTTTGGCTGAAATATTTTGTAGGTATAAAGTCCATTTTGAAGGCGTAGAGTACGAATCTGCAATAATTAAGAGAATTTACCGGATCGTGGCGCCACCGTAGGCCAGAGGGAAACACGGCGAAAAAACAAAAATTCCATGCTGTTTCGAAATGCAAAAATAGCTAAATTTCTAAACCGGATATTGTAAGATTCCGTAATCTACGGCATCAAAATGGACTATCCTACAAATTTTCAGCAAAATCGAGGCAAATGTCTAAGCAGGTACATGACTTCTTTAGATTAAACTGCCTCTTTACGGTTTCACTTCCTGTTTGTGCATCCACAGAAGTATTTTAAACTCCACTGGAGCAAATCTTGGCATTAGAGACATGTTCCCATTCGGGATCCGGCCATTTATTCATGAGAAAACAATGGCATTGAGCCGATGACCTGTGAAAACCCTGACCGCGAGATCAAAATTAGGAAAACCACCTCTTATCAAATTTTTAAATGGTATTAAAAGTTCGGAAATATCTTCAAAAGGCCTGGAAAGGAAGGAAATCCGAAAGACCGTCACAGCTCAAGAACCGCTGAAAATAGTTCTTAAAGCTAAGATAAATCATGTTGCTTACTTAACAAAACTTTTAAATGAAATGATTTATAACATCTAAAATGATTTAAACCTTCACTTTTAGCAATTGTACTTTTTGTAGAAAGCTCATTTATTTTTGTCCAGCGTGTTTGGGGAATTTTCAAAAGACAGCGTCAACGTCCATTACTATCAAATGTGTAAAGAATCATAAATATTATATAGTGCGGCAGCAAGATGCTCACCAAATGTCTCTATGCTAGGTAAAACTGGTTATGGTATATGCTAAAGCTCATACACAAGCGGCAAGAATTTTTTGCTTAGAGTAACCAATGACGCAACCAAACGTTCATTTTATTTTGTCATAAGTGCACATTTGGACAAATGACTCCGTGTGTAAACCAATCGAAAAATTGGGAGTAGCAAGTTTCCTGTTCCAGTTTCATCAGGTTGTTTGTGTTACGGCAAGTAATAAATTTTATGTCCATTCAAATATGAGTCAGCATGAACAAAACATGATTTAAAACAAAAGTAGGAACTCTTGGAGACAATAATTATGATATCGCAAACCTTGAACAGTAAGGCAACGGGACCTAACCTAGTTTCACCACATTTGTTATGACAGTATCTTTCCTGATTGGAATAACTAGTTACAAGTTACGAGTTACAAATTTACAGCATTCCTGCATTTCTTGGCTCTTGCAATGAACTCTTTGACTCTCAACAAAAAATGGTGTGAGTTTCGGGAGCAACTATAACGTATTCGACAATTCATCATTTCTCTGTGTCTTTAATACATTAAAAGTTTTCACAATATTATTACGATTCAACCTTGAGTACACTAAAACTTCCGTTTAGTTGCAGACAGCGACGGCTTGTTCATAAAAAAATATGTTGCATTGTTATCATATTGATACTAACGTGGTCGTTACGTTTTATAACAAAAACCCAGACCGAACCAAACAGAATCCGGAATGATGTTTTTGAGTGATGAATGAAATTTTTCTCTATCATATAATATATCAACGTCAAGCTAACGCCGAAAAGTGTGTTCATTCTTATAGTGATAGTCCTTGCAAAACGTGGAAAACAAGTGATCGTTTCTTAAAGTTTTATAGAGTCGTTCCTATTCTTCTATATACATGCCAATAACCTTGATAAAACAGGAGAATATGAATACGAATTAGACATAGTTGCTAACCTTCTAAATTCCTCGTAATGCATGTAGAAATATGACATAAAATTTACTTCTATTTTCTCCAACGTAATTGGCGGTGTTAAGAAAACCAATAAGAAACCAAAAAATAAAATAGTTGCAGTTACGGTGAAACTCTTTAAAAATTTATTAGAAGAAAGTAAATGTATTACGAGGTACTTAGAGGTGAAAACGCCGATTCGGCTGATACTCATCAATGTGTGGATATAGAGATGGAATGTCACGTGGTTTTTCGTTGTCTTTGAACGAACACGATTCCTTGCTCCCAGTTTAGTATGGCTGCCTGCATAAGTAAGCGGTAATGCTTCTCTACCACGGGGATCGTAGAATAATGATCAAGATTCTACTTACAAGGTAAGTATCTTTTAATCTTCAATTTAAACTCATAGATCCTTTAAATAAGTTTCAACTAAAAAACCTGTAATTTTTGCAATTCAAATTGTAGCTTGTCATCAAAATTTGAGTTACTGCCCTCTTTTATTACCACATTGAAAATGTTTAATATTGACACAAAATGTATCACAATATTTGGATGACAGTTCGCCAGCGGATTTAGTTTACTGCTACCACTTACAAAGAGCTTTACTCATAACATATGCAAAAAGAATGACACGGTCCCAACCCATTTATGTTTTTGTACAAAAGCAGCCGAAAGGTAACCAGTCAAAACACAATTCTTGTTTACCACTTTTCAGTTTTTTGAAAATTTAAATTAAAATCTTCCCATACTATACCACAAACAATATAACCTTAATAATCCTGTTTTTCTAGCTACCCAGCTAAAGAAACACTGAAAGCTGAAATATTTGGTTTTTGGAACATTAATAATTTGCAAACTAATATCCTGTGAACCTGATTATTTAGGAAAGTGTATATTCACACTAATGGCTTGGTATTAAAATTACACTGTTGTTTTAACAAAAGCAGCCCAGTTAATACAAACGATAATTGTAGTCACCTAATATTTACGTAACATAACCACATTTCGTTTGCAAAGTTGGAATGTTGATTTTCCCCACACGTCAACAATTTAAATTGTAGCTGAAGTTTTACACACACCCCAAATATGGCCTAATACTAGGTTGAAATCTTGTTCTACCATCTTTGGGTTAATAATTTAGCAAAACCGAGAAACTCTAAAATTTCATCATTTAATGGTTATTAGCAACCACTTGACTTGACATTTCATGAGGCGCTGTTATCTACCACGGAGTTAAAAACATTAATAGTAATTTAAGCAAAACTAAATTGATATAAAGTGAAGAATACTTAATTTCGATTTATCAGACAGTGGTAATGTTCACATAGCTATGCATAGCAGAAAACAAACTAGTCTAGACAGAATAATTGGCTTTAATTATCAGTTAAGGGAAATCTGGTTGTACTCCGATATTACCAAAGAGACGTTAAATATTTTATCGCCATTTTCAAGTGACTGCTTCAAAATAGCATTTTAAAAATACTAGTGAGCATTAACAAACCAACTTTTAAGAACAAAAATTCCGTAAAACCAATCAACATGCTACAAACTCTACGATTTATTCCATTTCTTGTTAGAAGCTATACCAGAACCGGTAAAATACCTGGTTATACCTACAACTGGAACACGAAAACTAAACGAGTGTCCGTGTCGCAAAATTGCAAGACTTTGTTGTGGTCGTTGGGATTATTGCTGGTTTCAGTCGTGAATTCATTCGCAATACGGAACTACAAAAAACAAGGAGACATCCCTACAATTGAGTTTCAGTATTATTGGCCAAGCCGCGACTCAAAGTATAGCTTATACCATCTGGCTTAATTTTATGATGGCGGAATCATGCTCAAAATTTCTGAATTCACTTATTGACATCGGTAAAAAAGCTTAACTGTTATCAAATCAAAGTAGTATGTTTTATAATTCTTAAATTGCTGGGTTACACTAACTTTTGCTTCTCTTTCAGATGGCCGACTTGTTAAGACACAACAAACAGTTAAAATGGCGATTACTATCTGCAAGGGATTTCAAATGATTGAAGCGGTCACTCCTTGGTTTGTCGGCTTTAGTTCTGGTTTGCTCCCATGTTCCGGTATCAATCTTCTGGCAATAATCAACCCTTTATGTGGCAATCAAAGAGATATTATTTCTTTTCTAAATAAGGCATCAGAATTCCTCGTCGTTGCATCCGTAAACGGGGTAATTTGGAAAGTAATGATGAGCGTCGGAGTTCTACACTGCACGCATATTATTATTGGTTTCACCTGTCAGGTTATAATATGCAAGAGAATGCGGAACAACTCACCCTTTAATCCAGTGGTGTACAAAATGATGCAGTTGGTCAATACATACTTCAACCAATTCCATGGCAATTTTCTATTTGCAATGATGGGAGCATTTTGTACAGGACTGGCTTCATTATTATATGTTTTGTTTGATGCAATGACAACGTCTACAAGGAATTCGACACCAGTCCTAATATTAGTGTGAAATGCGGCTGTAGTTGAAAATATTATTGTTATAATATTGTATGTATTTGGTGTTGCTGGAACCCTGCATACGTTGTCAGTTGACTTTTAGCACATGCTGCGACTACTCGATGGTTGTGGAAGCAGTAAGAAGAGAAGAGAGCTGAGGCAAAAAGAATGTTACGGACGTGTGTACCGATAAAGATCACGTTTGGGATGAGTAATTTCATTGAAAAGGAGACGCCACTTCATTTATTCAGTATTCTATTCAACGATTCATTGATTTGTTGTTACTCAAGTAAGAAAGTAGTCGATGTTTTTGGCACTAAAGAAATTTAAAAATTAAACTAATTGTAATAATTAAGATCATAATATGTAGTACTCCAAGCCAATTATAATTTTTTGATTGTGTCAATCGTTCGTGGTAAAGTTTTTGTTTTGTGCTGTTTTTGACGAGGGTTTTCTATCAATTCTAAATGCTATGAATCCTATTATATATCGATTATCTGTACATTATATATTTTGAATTGTATGAATAAACGGGCAACATAAAATAAAGAGTATAACAATTATTATGGTGATTTTCTGATGGAAACCTTTTCCGTTCAGATTTACTTGTTTTAGCCGCAATCGAGTTGACAACTTATTTAGTAAAAGCCGTTTTGTACCAGACCTTTTTACTGTTAAGTCAATCATCCGTCGGTGATGCAGTTTATACGCCTTTATTCTCCGGGGAATTTAGTCAACCATCCTCCAAATTAAAGAGAACAGTTCTTTAAAGACAAAAATGGAAGGCAAGAAGAAGTCCAGTAATACAGTTTAGAGATTTTCACCTATTTTTATTCGGCTTTTTCAGTTCAGGATAACAAGCTACAGTGTTATTTAAAAATCTAAACCAAATCTAAAAAAGACTAGGTAAAGATAAAAGGAACTTATCGAGAAAGCCAAAAAACATTTAGATTGCAGAACGGTATTATAATACATTTTAGTTTACTCTACAAAAAATGTTTACGTTGTTTTTACCTTCATGAGCAATACAATGATTTCTTACGTCAGCATTATTTTTTTCCATTACTTTCCTCCATTCAAAAATAAATATTTCTTATATATAATAATTTTATTATCGATATCATTAAGCTGTTACAACGTAAGTACACGTTTGTACTTTTTTACTTTCCAATTCTAAAGTCTAAATATATTTGATTAAAAAAGAAAGGATCTAACAAAACGTCAGAAAGAGCTTATCCATACACCTCCGTAATAATTAAAAAAAGTCTATCCATCATCGTCAGTAATGTGGGAGTTGACGACGATATAAAATTTTCCAGATGGAAACTTTCCTTCTCTATTAATCAAAAAAGTAATTAAATTTGGCATCACGTCAAACGTTGAAGATAAAGAATTCAATGCTTTTACGCAAACGCTTTGATGTACTTGAGACTACATCTTCAAGTCTTATGTCATAATATAATAAAGTACAGTGCAACGGTAGCAAAATCAGAAACATCTCAAGTCGAATAAAAATTTTACTAATGAAAACGTATAGGTCCAAGAGCTTTCTCTTATAATGTCTCTCATCAACAATATTTTATTCACATCGAACGACAATTTTAGGATTCATTCGCGAGTATATTCCAACCCGTCACAAGGGTTCCCCCTAATAATTGAAAACTATATAATGAATTTTGTGAGCAAAATAAACCTGTTTAAATGTGTCGGACAACCAAACCTTTTCCGTTGACTACAATAAAAAAAAGTTTTCAGAGGAGAGAGAAAAAGTAAATTATATCCCCCTTTTGTATGCTTTCTTCTCATTTGCTTCGATCAATTGTTTGGATTTTTCTTCTCTGGCAAGTAAGATATTAATATGGACCAGTTTTTGTTTTGTGAAAAATGCTACAACACATTGAATTGGAAAAATGAGAAACAATATGCGTCTAATTCATTTAGAAATGATGTTACATCCACCACACGCCTCCTTCAGAAGACAGTAACCTTTTTATTTTCAATTTACCACACGAGAAAGTTAAATTTCATGGTTGAAACCACTCGCTCATGATGCAAATTGTATCATGCAATCCCGTTTGCACTATCAAAATCTGAGAATGCACACTTTCACTTCCGTTACAAGCCCACTGCTTTCAAATTAACTTTGTTATGCTCCATTACATTATCAGAACCAAAGTTTAGACATGAATTGAAATATATAGCAAAAACGTCGCTCTCGCTTACGTACCAGCGTTTACGTAAATGAATTTGTAACATTCATAATTGGACACGTGTAGATGAAAAAAATATATTCAAATATCTTTTCAGCATTCGCCTAACAAGTGACTTCAACACAACCACTACTTCTGATAACTCGAAATTGTATTAAGAGCTAATTTTACATTTTAAAAACATGGATGTGTTGGCACAAACGTTTTTAAAACGCTTGTTCAAGCGCGCACACTCTCATTAGTACACTGGGAGTCGATCTCGGAAGTTGCATATTTTTCGTGCTCATCAAATTCTAATAAAATGGAGACAAACACCTCAGCAGTCCGAAATTTTCGACTTCTTAACAAAATTACTTGGAATGTTTCTTCCATAATAGTTGTTCTCACATTGCTGTCAATTTCAAGAACCAAATCAATTACTTTGTGTTATGACGTTGCAAATTTTCACCTGTGTAACCTTTTAATTTGTAGGAGCAAATCAGCAGAGCGTGTGGTTCTCGGAATGGAAACCAAATGATGGTGGTTTTTATTTTTGCTTGAACACGGTTTTAGCTCGTGTATTTTCTGGAGTTTTTAATTGGTCAAGATATTGTGCTACTAACGATTAACATGGCAGCTGCTGAAACCGCTATGTTCCAGTGTTGGATTCGATCCTTCAATATTACAGTTGAGGCTAGATATCGATACGGTA
>LJIJ01002126.1:0-30902 GCA_001718145.1 Orchesella cincta
TTGCAGGGAAACCAAAATTCGTTTATTGTCGAGCCATTGAAGTTTCCAGTTGTCATGTCACGGCACTTATACAAGCAACGCTTAGCGTCACCAGTTAATCCAAATTTCCAAAGTAACAAATATGATTTGAAAAACGGCAGTCGATTTTTGTTCACTGCGCCTCCACCACAAAAACTGCACTGTTTTGTCCAGATATTCCTAAATGAGCCTTGTTTCGATAATGATTCAAAGTACAAGGAGTTGTTACCAAAGCTTGACCCCACATTTTTCAACGTAATAATCGACCATAGAATAAGGTACCCGGCCGCCATTCTAAAGTGTTGCACATTTTTTATTCAAGTAGAAGCAAGGAAAATTAGATTAAAATATTTCAATTTAGATAAAATGTCTAGTTGGAGTAAGGGAGAAATACTGAGTTACAAACTACCCTATACAACAAAACTCCTTTTCTTATTAGAAAACAGTGACAAACAAAATCAGTACATAATTGGTGACAGAGGCGTGTGGACATGCCCTGATTTAATGAGCTGGCTTAATATAGTTCGACGACATTGTGGTACAAACTTTAAGAGAAACCAATCGAATCTTGGGAAATGTAAACTGCTTAATATGATGGGACTGCTTTCACTTCACAGTAAGCTGGTAGCATACGACGACTTTGTAAAAAAACGTAAATCGGTTGAAAATCTGCGGTCTCTATGTTACAACACGCTTATATTATATTTTGGAAGAGTAAACAGTCGTTTGTCAGCCAACAACGTCTATCTTTCCGATTGGAACCAAAAAACAGCCGACGATATGAACCACTGTTTTTAAAAATGCTTTTCCCAAACTGTTCGGTGATGGATGTTGCATGGGGAGTTCAACTGAGTAGTAAAGCTGTCAAATTTCAGACTCGGTTTCAAGTTAAACCTACAATGCTTTCAACTCGATATGACAAAGTTGAGTTTATTACCTGCGTGCCAATATCCAAACCTGCATATTTATCTCTAGCAGGTTATGCAAGTGCATTTGATTTAAACACGTGGTTGATCATAGTATTAAGCTTAGGTTTAAGTATGTTTTTGTGGCACTACATAGTATCAAAAGTTAGAACCGTTTCTATCACTACAACGCTATTCTTTTCCAAAATTCTGGTTGGACAATCAACAACTCAAATTAAATGGGCTAGATTAATCACTGGGTCCTGGGCTGTAGCGGGGTTGTTTCTGACGAACAACTATCAGGGTAACAACATCGAAAAGTTGACGTCACCTTTAACTCCTAAAACTATTGAGATATTTGAAGAAATCTTCAGTAATAATCTGACAGTATTCAGTATGCCAATTCGTTCTAAACTAATCAAATCCAGCTTAGAGTCCGAATCAAAACGTAACAATACTTATTTTCTACAAAACCATTGGAGTGCTTCCAAGGTCACGATTTCAGGCCTGTATTTAAATAAAAACTTTAGTAAAAATTTAAAAGATAGAGAGTTAGAGCTTACGCGAATTGTCAAACTGCCTGTCAATTGGAAGGAGGCAGAATTAATGCTGGAATTAGACTACTACATTTCGAAAATATCGGAATGTGGACGGGAAGTGTTTGTTGATACTTCGGATCAAGTAAACAAAATACGCTTTGGGCTTATTAAACGCAAACCTAATAAAACAACTATTGCAACCAGCAAAGTATCTTTCGGCAGTTTGTATAGGAATTGGAATTTTGACGGCTTAAAAATACCATTGGAAGCATTGGAAAGTCGACTTTTGTCTTTTATTCAGTCTGGATTATTTCATTTGTGGAAGGATTTGAAATACAGAATTGACACCTGGAATAGTACGGTGGAAGCGCTAAAGTCGAGCTCCCACCGTCGGCATCAGCTACCCCGTTGTCTATAGGTGGCAATATTGTTGTTGTGTTGTATTTACATTTGGGACTTCTTTCTGCTTCCATTCTGATATTTTTGTGTGAATGCAGAATGTGTTTATCTGGGATTTTTGTAAGATTAATTCTATTCACAGTTAAACTTATTAAACGGTGCTTGGAATGCCGTTTCAGTGACGAGGCCCAGTTATCAAACCAATTGGTTGTTGGAAGTGAACAGGATTCATATACTAGAATAATTATAGTCAAACCAAGCATGGAAACTAGTAATCGTGAATGATCTCGTCGCTAACAATTTACGTGTACTCAAAAATTTCGCTAATTTTCTAAACTTTGAATTTATATTTAGAAGCTATACAATAAATAAATGAATTATGTTATGAAAATTATACGTTTCTTTACCTGTAATCTTTAATATTTTTTAATAGATGCGATGCGACAACCTTTCAAAATACGACTGTAATTTTTTTTGCAAAGCTGGCATATGTTTGAAACAATTTGATACCAACTGAGCTGCTTCCTTTTACAGATAATCTGTATTTTTCTGCAGAAACAAAGTAGCCGGAAGATATTTCGTAAGACGAAGCGGCTAAAATTAAGAGTAAAGAATCAACGCATTGGGCAATGAAAAGAGTTGGAATGGAACAAATATTGACTGACATTCTATAAGAGCGAATTAGCAAGGTAGTTTCGTTATTGATATTCTGGGATTTGGTTGCGTTATAATAACTAACAAAAATTAAAGAATTAACTGGTGCTTCTGCAAAGCCTTGGTGTATTAGGGTGAATGCGAAGAAAAAAAAGGGCAGCGAAGTGAAAATAACACTTTTCAATTTCAAACTCCAAGGTATCATTTCACAAAACATGGGGTACTGGACATCTCTACAATCAATTCCTCAAGAAAGTATGACTTTCTCCAAAATGTGTACACCCAAAATAGGAGGTACATTGTGTCGGTAACAGCAAACGCGAGAGGAACCCCTTTTAAAGGAACTGACATCTCATTCTCCTGCATCGTTGCAATATTAGCTTGCAACAGATAAAGTAGAACTGGAGTGTGTAAGACGCCACAATAAATGTGCTACTAGGTAGAGCATAGAGTCTGAGCATTTGTTATTACCATATAGTATATAATACCTTTTGTATCCATATTTTACACAATGTCAGTCCTTTCTCAACACTTCTTCTTAGATAAAAAGGAATAATACAGGAAATATAGTACTCGAGTAAAAAACTCGAAATATGCGCACGGTGAATCTTTGGAGAATTTTTCATTTTCCAATTGGAAAGTAGTATCTACCGAATTCGATCCCATCGTAAAGTTTTGTTTAGTGACTTCAGTCTTTCCAATTCAATTTAATCATAAATGAAATCTTTCAGTTTAAATTATACTTTGCACGTTACCAGCTTTTACTGTAGCATATACAATGAACTCAAGAAAATATTATTTAGAAAAAAAGTAGACACACTGGATTTAATCAGTCCTTTCAATGTATGTTGCAATTGCAATCGACTATTTTAATGTTTGATAGGACAACGTTCTGTTGATCAATAAAAAATGGGCGTGGATCGGAAGTGCACTTCGATCAATTTTTTGAAATAATTTACTGTGACACGAAACTATTGTCAAGAGAATGTCTTGGTAAAGTCTACAGGTTTCTTTTACAATTTCATATAGCAATATAGCATATATATACTTTTATTTTGATTAATGATGATTCATTGCTAAAACAGCAGCATACATTGCTATAATTAATACTATCAAACCCGTTGTACAAAATCATGTGGAAAACTTTCTCTTCGAAAGGTTTCCAATATATGTGGTCATACACGCAATACCCGACAAATAAGATAGAAGTGAAAATGATTCATGTTGAGAAATAAACTGCCGATCTTTTAGATTGATTTAATAACGTTAAAATTGAATCATGCAGAATTTAATTAACGACAGACATAGAAAAATGCTGAAAACAAGTGATTCGCGAGCTGTAGTTTGGTAACATTAGCAGCCACTTCTTCTTTCTTTGTATGGTTGAATGTTTTTAAATGAAGTAAGATACTGAGTTCCAGAACTACAAATTTATTGGTCACTGAATGCTATAACATTTAAAACACAACGAGTAAAAAGCTTATCGCTAAATATTACTGTGAATCTCATAACACTAGTATTGGCATTTATTCAAAAAAAATTTATATTTAAAGCAATATCGGCTTTTCCATTGGCAAATTCAACTCTATGGATCATATTACGAATGCTTACAAAATTAACAAGGCTATCGAGAGTATGACCATCGTTCCTGGGAATAATTTACTGCTGGAGCCACAGTCTTCTCGGATGTACTCTTCATCCTCCTATGCGAACACAATAGTTTTGGGGTTACTTAAGACTTCATTAAAAAATTACGGAATGAAAGAGTTATACATTCTTAACTTACTCTTGGACTATATTTGATGCAGACAGGTGCTCGTTTTACGTTACGAGTTTGCATAGGAGTGTGACAAATCCCACCACTCGCTGTCGTATTCAACTTCTCGGTGCTCTATTGTCATTTTGTTCTTAGAACATCGGCACTTCCCGTCTGTTACCACCAGGATTAGGTTCGTGTGTGGGATGAAGTTCACGCTGAAGTACCTGTATTTTAGAAATTAAAAGAAAAAATCATCATTTGTTTGAGCAAATGAATTGGGTTAGAAAATACAGAAGCTCGCTTCCCCGTCACATCCCGCAGGTCCACATTTGGCTGCCATCCCGTGGTAGCTAAAGTTATGAGTGTTGTAGCTTGACCCGTACGTGTAGAGAAATGTTTCTTTATCGCATGAATACAACTTCGACTTGTTGATTCTTGCTGGTTTGATATACGGACTATGCTTAATCTCTTCATCTTCTACTTGCTGCTGAATGTCTTTGTGGCACACTAAACAAACCAACAAACAAAAAATTATCAGTTAAATAACACCTTACTTCCAAATATTCTATTAACTACTTCTCCACCGCTTACTTTCAGCAAACACGCTGGGAAAGTCTGGGTTGACTATACTATGCAGATTGAGTTGCAGGATCATCCAGGCCAAGTGGGAGATGAACCAGTTGAACAAAGTCTTGAGATGGGTTACTGGCTTTAATTTACAAAAAAATCACAAATATTTGCAATTTAATATTATGAGTTAAACAATACAAGTAATACCGTGGATAACTAACCGTGCTGAGAACATTGGCAAAACTTGTTCTGGCCGTGGCTTGCAAGCAGACCGCCTGATAGTCGACAACTCGAACCCGTTTGTAGACATCGCTTTCGACAAGGCTTTCCATGACCATTCCGTTGAGCTCCCCAAAAAATTTTCCAGCAGTACAGTTAGTAGCATTTTCCTCATGTATTTTACCAACAAGAATGAAGCCATTGTCATCTAACACAAAACAGTCAAATTCCCCACTGTTGCAATTTAGCTCATTATCAAGCTGCTCTGAAGTAGAGTCAAGAAATATCTCTGTAAACATTTCGAGGCTGAACTGAAATCCAACCACGGCGACTGGAGCTTTTACACCGTTTTTTGTTACGAATATCGCGCGAGTAGCTGTTACTTTGCTGTCGTTCCCAGCATTGAACGGGACTGTGTAAACGAATGATTCTGGGTCGTAGTCGTAACGGTCTACTGCACGCTTGTACCATAATTCGTTGGTGGCTCCTGTGTTTTCTTCTATGAACTGTTTTGTATCGTTTGAATCCTTTTCAGCAGGGTCGTTTGTAAAGTCTATCCAGCGGGTTAAGCCTGTTCGAGTTGCGATGAATGCCATCGTCACGCCGCTCATCTCAAAGAGGTCCCTGTTGAAAGAGGAAAACAAAATTCATATAATTTACTGACGTCTTAAACAATTCTGATGGTAAACTCACTTGTCATTTTCGTTGAGATTGAAAAGGTTAATTTCGTCAAAGATTTTTGTAATATTTGCATCAAACAACAGGCTCTCAACCAGCTCTTTTTCACCTGCAAAGCAATTAATCACAATGCCCCACGCATGTGAGTTTCACATTTCGTCCTAACATTTTATTAATGTTCGACATAACTTTCACTAACATTCATAAATCCCATTTTCCCTCCAAAGCCAAGAACCAGTCGATCTCTGAGACTTCCTGATGAAATGCAGTAGCAAGTCCTCTTTACTCGCAAATTTGTATTTCTCCCCATCTTGAATGTAGTCACAGTAGCTCCAATCTGGGTTAATTTTCCATTTCCGAGGCTCGTTAATCTCTTCAAAGTAGCTGAGAATGTCTTCTTCCTTGGATCTCGTGTCTAGTTTTCCAATAAATTCGTTTGCATTTTTTTCAGAAAAAGCTATAGCAAGAGTATACGGGGTTATGAAGTTTTGACTTGATTTCTGCTTGTTCATTACTTTGACGCGTTGGAATTCGTAGTGTTGGGAGTGGAGAGTTACTCTGCGCTATAAGAAACGTCAGCACACTTAAATTAATTAATGCTTTGAATTAATCTCTCATATTCCAGAAAACTTACAAAGTTATCCTGGTGAACTCGAACCTTGAGCCCTTTAATGTAACCACGTTCCTCTCCTATCATAGCAGTTTGCATCTGTAACGGATTTTTAAAAATTTATCTCATGTTTCAACATGTTTTTACTCGATATTTACGCATACCTTCAAAAGCACCGAGTCTTTATTTCTGACGTTATCGTCCCGATCAACCAGTTCGATCTCAGTGAGATCCACTGCATTATAAACAGGTTTCAACAGTCGTCCATCGAACACTGGTCTCCAATCAGGGTGGAACACAATATGCCCATTATGGTTCACCATAAATGCGTAGCCGTTCACTCCAAGCTTGAATGGAGAAGCAATCTTCCTCACGATTTAATTGGTATGTCCGTTCCTGCCACACCTAGAAGTGCGTTTTAAACCTGTGAAGTTTAAAACAAATAAAGCGCGTTTAAAAAAATAAGTAATTTTCCAAAACGAAACATAACTAAAAATTCATAGATCTTTGTTGGGTTTGTACGGCATAATGTGTTTTCAATAAATTTAATTTTAAATAGATCCCATAATGCATTTAGCAACAAAGATTTTAGAAAAACATTATCTAGCAGTTAGTCTCAAATGAGTTTCCTTACAGAAGAGTTCCTTCTGTCGAAGACGGGCACACTTGCGCTGATAACAAAGTCAAAAGGTTCCATGGGCTCCTTTGGGTTGGTGGCTGAAGGTGGATAATGCTCCTCCATCTGAGCCTGCATGTTTGGTGAAGCATTTACGTTTGAAACATAAATGGACTAACCAGTTCATTTTAAATAAAGCAGCAGAATGAATCATGATAATTTTCAGCAATATTTACAGCAATGTGTGCATATACAGGTGTCCAGGATTCCTCGGGGTTCTCAAAAAACGTCATTGATCGGGACATAACTGGCATGTATTTTAGAACTTTCTCGTGCACTTCCGACAGCGTTGACACGTGTGTGAAATAACCTGAAGACTAAAAGAGGTAAATTTCCATGTTCCAGAACTAGTGGCATAACGTTTGCAGTTAATTTATAATGACCACCTTCGTTAGCACATGCCATCTCGAGAACCTCTCGTTTTTCAGTGACTTCCCTCCCAACTAAAAACGTAAAGACCCGAACATAATGCTCCGGCTTTTGTCTGCTCTTGAAAACCTCTTCAAAACTTAACGGGGACACCGTCCGTGATAATCATGATTGCTTCGTTGCAGTGACTTGATGCCGCATCCTTGCGAGCATTTTCCAGCACGTCAAAAGCACCGTTGATTGCTCTGGTAAAGTTAGCAATTCCTGCAGTTTGGTCCTGCTCCAACCCCAACTTCAGTCCTCTAACGTTCGCCATGTTGGCCTAGAAAATGTTCCGGAATCAATTACCAAAACACTAAATATTTTGCAATAATTGTCATCACCCACCTGAACAAGCCTGTTCTTGAGGCATGGAATAAGGGGCTTGGTCGAATCCGAAAAGTTATAAACATTGACGTAGTCGTTTTCAGTTAGAGTATCGAGTAGTTGGTAAATAATGTGTTTGGCAATTAATCTTCTGATTCCTGTCATGCTCCTGAAACGTCGTAGAGGATGAGCATGTTCTTCGGAGAATTAACTGCCTGAATATACCAGGGACGCGTTCTGCAGTCGTATAAATCGGGTCTGCTCGGTCACTGTTGTTATTAGGCCACATCATTGCTAAAATATTACACATTTTCTTAGTAAATCAGAATGAGTTCATTTAAAAATAAACAAATTGCCTACCTGGATAATGCCTGAGAATTCCGGTAGTAGATCCAAAATATTGGTAGGATAATGTCGGATTCAGTTTGAAATTTGATACAAAGGTTGGGTCCATGTTTGATGACCAACCAATTGACTCCAGCAAGTCTTCATCTGTTTAGTTATGTCATTAGAGTTTGTATAAATGCTTAAAAATCGGTAATGATGTGGCTTTACGTTTTTCATAAATGCGGGTGGGAACATGGACAGTGCTGAAGTTGGTGTTGACAAAGTTTTTGAAGTGGTCATTTGGTTGGATACATATTTTCCCAGAGGCGTGCTGCTACAATCATTGACGTCGAAATATGGAAAATGTCCTTCTAGAGTTGAAATAGGAGCTGGAAGCCTTGATGTCTGGATTTTGCTCGTAGTAGTCTAAAGCTTTCTCCTCCGCGCTGTTCTTTATTTTCTGATGCAACAAAAACAATGCGTTGCTATCAATAAGGGCCACCAACTAAAGTGTATTTACCTTGATAACAGCGCTTTTCTCTTTGAGGTTGTCGCCCATTTCCTTCGCAAGTCGGAAATCAATTGTATGAGGTCATTGGACGCACATTGATGTTGGTGCCGTCCTGAAGCGCTGCAAAAATCACAAACGACATGAATTACAATGACCGTTCAGTGTAAAATTTGCTGACTTACTGTGAAGATCGTTGTATTTCGTGAGGCTGTTTCCTAGCTGGAAGAATTGAGCTCCAAGATTTCTCGCCAGCTTTCCAGTCTTACGATAACGAATTGAATAGAATGGAAAATATTGTTGAAAATGTTCAAACCCAATTTGCAGCGTACATTGGTTGGGAATGCCATTATTGCTTAACGATTCTTCGTAAGTTGAAAACTGGGAATCACTAAGATCAGGACCAGGATCATGTATTGAACCACTCCATAATCATTTATTTATTTTAATTCTAAGTTAATTAACACATAGTTTTTCCTCTCTACACACGAATGTTTGGCGTTTCACTGCATAAAATTTCTGAGCAGGCAGCTCCCGTTACTATACCACAATAGAACACATAAAACAAACTATCTTGTTTGCAGAAGATGCACACGAAAAATCACAGGATATGAGATAGATTGAGTCATCTCGCCAGCTGTTTAATTCAATTTTTTGGCTTGGTGTGGAGTGGTGAAAGAGTTTTTCCTGACACTCTGACATGTTTGCATCGGGTTTTGAAAATAAATCAATCTCGTGTTGTGTAAACTATTATCGTCTACGTCAAGGTAAGCAAAGCATTTTCTGGTATGTGCAAGCTCTAATAGCAAAAAGTGAAGGTCCAAGTTAAATAGAATTTGTTTTCATTATGAATTTCATGGGCTATATGAGACGCTGTTTAAACCCCCTCATTTAATAAGGAAACGAACTGGTTTGTCATTCGTAGTATTGATAAGCATGAAAAATGGAAACTAGATATTATCAAGGTTTGATGAATCGTTTTTTCCAGATAAGTTTGTGAAGAGATTCGTCCTTCAAGGATAATAAAGGCGTCCGAAATGGTGTATTCGTATATGTAAGAAAATCCCGTTGGGGCGCCACTGTTGGAAGTACTGACGTCCAAAGTTATCATTAGAACGTCAATCTAAAGTTTGTGAGAAGCCTAAAACCGAAAGAGTTCATGTGAGGATCGGGATGTAAATTTAAGCTGATTTAAAATTTTAATGATGATGATTCCAATAACAGATTTCGGATCATTTTTAACAAGTTATGAATAACAAATTAAGTGCATTGTAAATTTCTTTGATCTACTTATTGAAAAATCATTGGATTCAACGTAACACAAAATGTGTTTAATTGAGACGGCGCTTGTAATAAACGTCATTGTATTTAATGTTAACATTAACAGGTTATTGGGCTATGACTTTCACTTAAAATGATGTATTGATCAGAAAAACAAACGAATTCAAACCAAACCGCTTATATGCGTATAATAAATATTATTATTAATAATAATAGTTATAAAAAGAAATATAGTTTTAAAAAAGGAAGTAGGTCGTCATTTGGTAAGACGACTAGTTGCGATAATGTTTCTAATGTTTTTCAGAACCCTTGCTAACCTGCAGATCTCTAGACTGTACAGTTTTTCTCCACGGCTCTACATTCTAGATAGATTAAATTTTAGACATAGTCGAAATAAAAATGCATACAACAATGCCTCCATTTTAGAAGTTTGAATTGACTTAAAATTTAATAAAAAATCATAAACATATTAACGGTCAAAGGGAACGAAGAAACGTTGAAGTTAAGTCAAAGAAAGCAAGTAAATGTATTTGTTTTAACAACGTAACCAAGAGTAATTCTATAGAGTAAATAATTTAAATATAGCTACAGATTGTCATCCAAATAAAATTTCATGTTTACATATACTGTGTACATGTTAGTAAATTAAAATTTGTATAAAATTGACTCGTCATTAGAAAACGTTGTCCTCCGCTCTGCCCTTACTTTCCTTAAAATGCCACGAAAAATGGGTCCTGTTTTAAAGTTGATTGCCGTTCTGGAACTAGTAAGTCCTTAAGTTTTGTTTCAAAACAAATAGTGAATTCTTTACCATTATAACGCGTTCAAATAATTTTTAAAAAACTTTTCTTAAGTTGTGGTGTATAATCAACATAACCATAATCAGTATTATACTCGTCGGTCTGGATCATCTTAATTGTAAGTTTAGTAGCACAGTTAAGATTCTATATGCTTTAGTTAATTTAAATATTTAAAACAAATTGATTTTATATTCCAGCTATAAATAAAAATTTTTTATTGGATTATACATCGGGGCTAAAAAGGTAAATTCTTTTGGCAAAAAAATTAAATTTTTCATTACATATTACATTGAAACATTGTTTCGTTTAGAAACACGTGTTTTGTTGGGCATGGATTGGATTCTTTGCTGTGGATCTGATATTTTATTTGATCACCATCTTTCTCGTATTTCCGATGTTATCCAATGCTTGGGAGGTGGCCGTTGCATGCCTTCTTATATTTGGTCCAATGCTCGTCCATTTCTACATGCTTCCTCCTGTCTTTAAGTTCATAATGGAAATTGATGAGGAAGCGCGACTCCAACGACCAACTGTAAGTGGACCTCTACCCACTTCGTCAGCTAAACATCTCGATGTGGGTGATTATTGGCCTGGTGCAGATGGCTTTGTCGACTTGTTTGTTTGTACATAAATAATTCCCCCTCGTATGTGACAGAGTTGAAGGATGCAAAATATTATCATGTACTAAATTTGTAGCTTACAGAAATAAAAGGTATGAATGAGAAGGAATTGAAACTGAATAAAAGCTCTGCTTGTATTCTTATTTGTATGCTAAAACAATAGAAAGAACTGCCAAATTTTAGTCGATCTTAGTTATGCAGAAATTCAGCCGCATGCACAGGTGACTGAACTTCTATTGCATGAGCACAGAAAATGTTCATCCTTTTAAAACAAAGGTTGAAGTTTACTGTTGCCAGTTTTGAGTATTTCTTCCATTCTTTTTTTAAATTGGAATCACGGAATATGATGGTGTGTGTTTATAACATTGGGTGATCTATTGTAGTGGTAATCAGTTTAGTTTTTACGCAATATCTACTAGATATTATCTAGCTCATCTATGTAATTCTAAGGTTTCGTTGTTCTTCTTACTTGTTAAATGCAAATGCCATAATATGATCCAATCAGCATTTGCACTTGGTCTAACTAATGCTTTTCGATTTGTAATTTCCTGATAAAAAATCAAGTCCTGAAATCTACAAAAAGAACTATGATGTATGAACAACTAGAAATGAACAAGTTTGCTAGCGTTATTCAATTGGTCATAACCCAAACAATTTCAAACCGCATAGATCATGATGTTTGTCCGATTAAAATATCCAACTTATTGTAAAAAATTGCTTGAATAATATGTGATCGACAAATGTTTGAATTAACACATTGTTTTATTTCATTAAGTTCAGTTTATTTTATTGCTTCTAACCTAAATCTCTGTACTAATGTTTAGAACCCTTTATTGGATTAAAAGGCGACGTTTTGTATTTAAAAACGAAAATTCCGACACGCAGTCATCTTCGTTGCATCTGGATTCAGCATGGAACAGTTGAACTCCTTGAATTTGCAACTCGGTCATGAGATTCCAAACTACCTCAAACGTTTCATGTGGCATTTCCTCAAACCAATGGAATCTGAATATGAGCTGACCGACTACAGAAAGAATTCCAAAGTTTTCTTGCAAAACCCGATTTTATTCATGTATATCAACTTTCAAAATGTCAACCGTTTATGCTCTTGACTCTGCATAAACATTTTCAGCACACTTTCACTTTCAAACATTGCAGGTTTGACAAAGCTTATTCTTGGATTCCAGCTCTCAATAATTGGATTCGCACCTGACATATTCTTTGCATTGAATGCATAACGGAGCAGTAAGTATTGACTAATGTAGCCGCTTCAAACGAGAAAGAATCATTTGATCCATAGGTGTAAACTACGCAACCTTTCACTGCTGCTGTCTTTTCCCGAGATTCTTCAGGCCGCAGACCCAGTTCCCATCAAGTGAAGCAAGAAATTCTGGAAGACATTGGATGGTGGGTTGAATTGAGTTCCAAAACTCCAAGGCTGTCGTATTTTTTTTCCATTGATTTTAGAAGCATTGGCTCACTCCCATTTACGATGGAAGTGTATATGACACTATCATTTTCTTCAGGTTGGAGATCTCAGGGTGAAAACACCACACCAGGATTATGAACATTATTGCAAAAATCACAAAACAAGTACGACAACATTCCTTGATTTCCGAGATTTCATCTGGATCTACCTCACTGCCATTGTCTTCTGCTTTTCGTCTGTTACGCACCATTATGTTTTTAAGATAAGTTGGAACACGATCCATGTGGTTATGAGAAAACTACAATTAAAAGCTTGTTCAGTTAAAAATGAGTGGTTTATAGTAGTTAGGCTGATATTGGAAAGCTGTAATGAATGCAAATGATTCACGAAAAGACTAGTATTTAATTAGTGAGTGAGTAACACAAACTGCCATTGTCTTTTAAATCAATGTCACTTATATACCTTGAGTAATACAACAGTTTCGAGTACCAAGAATTGGTTTAAACGAGCAGTCTTGACACTAAAGGTCAATGAACTATTTGTAGAAAAGTCTTGTACTAGCTGCCTTACAAGAAGAAGTACAAAATGTTATGGAATAGTTGCAATCAATCAAAAGAGTTTGAATGGATGATATGATATGATATGATTGATATAATAGGGCTACAGAAAATTTGTGCATGAAGTGAAAGGCATTCAAGAATGGTAGAAATGAAACTACCGGAAATGGATGAAGACATAATGCATAAATAATGCAAAGGGGAAAAAAAAGGTTCTTCTATTTCTAACGCAACAGATCCTAAGAAATAATGTTTAATATCAACGTCATCTGAATTATTTCTGTAAAACGTTCTTATTTGGGTTATTGTATTGATTTGGATCTGGTATGCTAGTTGGGCACCTGCCTGGATTCTACCTTTACAAATTAGTTTTCATAAAGTTTTCTCTTCCTCGTATACTTCCATTCCTGCAAAAATGCCTCTGAATCCTTGCCCATGTATGACTTTGACGACTGGTGTGACGATAGTGGCGATAATAGAGCTGTACGTAACTCCAGCCTCTATCAAAATTCATTATATAATGAAACATCATTTCCTAGTTGTTGATACGTTCTAATTTTTTTGCTTACTTTTGAAGGTGATGAGCATCTTCTTCATTCTTGCAATTAGCGCATTTCTCATAGCTTTGGATTACCCAACAATATATTTTGATTGTAAGAAAACACCGTGTTTGTGTTTTATATTGAATGAAACCAAAAAAAAAAATGCATTAAAAACTGTAAATTTCAGCCGCGTCTACGAAGCAGCTAAACACGGATCGAAAGGAACATTCGTTATCGCCCTCATCATTAACGTTGTAGATTTGTTGGTTTCCGTCCTTGGATGGTATTGTGGGGCCAAAATGGTATGCTCGACAATTTTACTAATGATGAGCTGTGAGCATTTGAAACATTTCTACAGTTCAATATTTATTTACTCTAGAAACTGATCTGGTACTGTATAATATGGTTTGGATTCCTCTCAATGAAAGCTATTCTCGACACTGCGGATTTGATTCTTGTTCTCAAAGGATACACATCGTTGACGAAAAGGCGGGTGCCTATGTTCTCAGATTCGCTGATATTGTCTTTCAAATCTACTCAGCTACTGTTGTCATTGCTTTCCTAACGGAATTAGTGCGTCAGCAACGGGAAGAACATTCACACGGAGACGGAACCGCAGCGGTTGAAGATCAAGCCAACCACGGTCATCCTTCACAAGGCTACTGATGCAGGTGATTATTATTCTGCAAGAACAACCTGATTACCCAAGTAAACCTCTGCTTCAAGCCTCCACTTCCACTCCGTTGGCTGCAGCCTCATCAAAATTTTCCACAGTTTAATGCTAAAGGCTACCATGAATAGGTAAAAACAAGGTGTTTAAATTATAATACGTTTGGTAGTTAAAATTATCAAAATTTATGGTTATAGAGCAATAAACAAATTACGAAAATATTAATATTTGAGAAAATCTCGCATTGATGCATCAAACGCCGGTGGCAATCATCACTTGTGCATAAGCGACAGAAAGCAGGTTTTTGTTGAAATTGCTATTTTATAATGCCGTTTGAAATACAAACAGCACTATATTTATTTTACTTATACACAGGTGGGTGGATTCATCATGGTTAATCGACAATATTAGACTATGAAGAATAGACTTTGAAGAAATTTTATAGAAATTTATGTTTCTCCTTTCTGTATTTCATATATCTCTAAATATAAGTGATTATTAGAATATTCCACACGCTAGAACTCCTGCCCCTTCTGTAACTTCACAAAACTAAAAGTTTCCTCTGAAATAGCGGGGAAGGTCAGGAACTGTTTTACAAAAACTGAGACTCATGAGTATGAAGGAGTGGTATATTTCGGTAGCGTAAATCGTAGACGCCAGTTTAGTTTGTAATTAATGAATTTACAGAAGGGCAGGAGTTCTAGCCGTGCTGGAATTCTAATAACACTTATATTTAGAGATATATGAAATCACAGAAATTGGAGAAACATAAATTTCTATCAATTTCTAAATTGCTATAAATTTTTCATAGTCCAATGATTGTCGGATTAACCATGATGAATCCACCCACCTGTGAACAAGTATAAATAAATATAGTGCTGTTGTATTCAAACGGCATTGTAAAAGCAGTTTCAACAAAAACCTGCTTTCTGTCAGCCTTATGCACAAGTGATGATTGCCACCGCGTTTGATGCATCAATAGCGAGATTTTCTCAAATATTAATATTTTTGTAATTTGTTTAGTACTCTAAAACCATAAATTTTGATATTTTTAGCTACCAAACGTATTATAATTTAACACCCTTGCATTTTCCCTATTCATGATAGCATTAGATTAAACTGTGGAAAATTTTGATGAGGCTGCAGCCAACGGAGTGGAAGTGGAGGCTTTGGAGCAGAGTTTACTTGGTAATCAGTTGTTCTGCAGAATAAAATCACCGCATCAGTAGTCTTGTTAAGGGATGACCGTGGTTGGGCTTGATCTTCTACCGCTGCGGTTCCGTCTCCGTGTGAATTCTTCGTTGCTGACGCACTATTCCGTTAGGAACGCAATGACAACAATAGCTGAGTAGATTGAAGACAAATATCAGCGAATCTGAGAACATAGGCGCCCGCCTTTTCATCTAACGGATGTGTATCCTTTGAGAACAAGAATCAATCCGCAGTGTCAAGAATAGATTTCATTGAGAGGAATCCAAACCATATTATTAACAGTACCAGATCAGTTTCTAGAGTAAAAAAGTTAATTGAACTGTAGAAATACTTCAAATGCTCACGCTCATCATTAGTAAATGTCGAGCATACCATTTGGCCCCACATAACATCCAAGGACGGAGACCAACAAATCTACAAAGTTAATGATGACGGCGATAATGAAAGGTTCCTTTAATCTGTTTAGTGCTCGTGGACGGCGCGAAATTTTATATTCTTGAAACGCATGGTTTCTTGTGATTCGTTTACTATCAATTAAAATTAACACAGCTATCAGTGCTTACTTACAATCAAAATATATTGTTGGGTAATCCAAAGCTATGATAAAATTGCAAGAATGAAGAAGATGCTCATCACCTTCAAAAGTAAGCAAAAATTTAGAACGTATCAGCAACTAGGAAATGATGTTTCATTATCTAATGAATTTTGATAGAGGCTTGAGTTACGTACAGCTCTTAATTATCGCCTATCGTCACACCAGTTGTCAAAGTCATACAGGGCAAGGAGATTCAGAGGCATTTTTGCGGATGAGTATACGGAAGAGAAACTTTATGCAAAACTAATTTGTAAGGTAGAGAACTCCAGTAGGTGCGCCAACTAAGCAGTACAGATCCAAATCAATACTAATAATCCCAAAAAGACATTTTACAAAAATAATTGGATGACGTTGATATTAATTATTTATATTCTAGAGTATCTGTGCGTTGGAAATAAAGAACCTTTTTTCCCCTTACTGCATATTTTATGCATTTTCTTCATCCCATTTACCCGAGTTTCATTTCTACCATTCTGAATGCCTTTTCTACCTTTCATGCACAATTTTTGTACACCCTATTATATCAAACTCATATCATATCATATCATCCATTCAACTCTTTGATGATTGCAACTATTCCATAAAATTATATACTTCTTCTTGTAAAGCACAGCTAGTTACAAGACTTTTCAAAATATTCATTGACTTTGTGTTAGGACTGCTCGTGTAAGCCATTCTTAGTAGTCGAATCTTTGGTATTACTCAAATATATAAATTGTCATTGATTTAAAGACAATGGCAATTTTGAGTTACACAGTCACTAATAAAACTAAAAGTGGTGTCATGAAGTCATTTGCATTCATTACAACTTTCCAATATCAGCCTAACTGATATAAACCACTCATTTTTAACTGAACAAGCTTTTAATAGTTTTCTCATAACCACATGGATCGTGTTCCAACTTATCTTAAAACATAATGGTGCGCAACAGACGAAAAGCAGAAGACAATGGCAGTGAGGTAGATCCCAGATGAAAATCTCAGAATCAAGGAATGTTGTCGTACTTGTTTTGTGATTTTTGCAATAATGTTCATAATACTGGTGTGGTGTTCACCCTGAGATCTCCAACTCTAGAAGAAAACGATAGTGTCAATACACTTCCATCGTAAATGGGAGTGAGCCAATGCTTCTAAAATCAATGGAAACAAAATACGACAGCCTTGGAGTTTGGAAATCGATTCAACCCACCATCCATTGTTCCAGAATTTCTTGCTTCACTTGATGGGAACTGGGTCTGCGGCCTGAAGAATCTCGGAGAAGACAGCAGCAGTGAAAGGTTGCGTAGTTTACACCTATGGATCAAATGATTTTTTCTCGTTTGAAGCTACATTAGTCAATACTTACTGCTCCGTTTATGCATTCAATGCAAAGAATATTCAGATAGGAATCCAATATTGAGAGTTGGAATCCAAGATAAGCTTTGTCAAACCTGCAATGTTGAAAGTGAAAGTGTGCTGAAAATGTTTATGAAAACTCAAGAGCATAAACGGGTTGACATTTTGAAAGTTGATATAGACATAAAAAAATTGGGTTTGGCAAGAAAACTTTGGAATTCTTTCTGCAGTCGGCCAGCTCATATCAGATTCATTCATTGTTTGAGGAACTGCCAGATGAACTTTTGAATTAGTTTTTAATGTCATGACCGAGTTACAATTCAAGGAGTTCAACTGTTCCATGCTGAATCCAGATGCGACGAAGTGAGCGTGTCGGAATTTCGTTTTTAAATACAAATGCTCATCGCCTTTTAATCCAATAAAAAGTTCTAAACATTGTACAGAGATTTAGGTTTGAGCAACAAAATAAACTGAACTTAATGAAATAAAACAATGTATTAATTCAAACATTGTCGATCACATATTTTTATTCAAGCAATTTTTTGTTAAGTTGGGATATTTTATGTCATCGACCACCACACATTTTATCTATGCAAGTATAAAATTGTTGGGTTATGACCAATTGATAACGCCAGCAAACTTGCTCATTTCTAGTTGTTCATACATCATAGTTCTTTGTGTAGATTCAGGACTTGATTTTTTATTAAGGAAATTACATAATACGAAAAGCATTAGTTAGACCAGGTGCAAATGCTGATTGGACATATATGCCATTTGCATTTAACAAGTAAGAAGAAACAACGAACCTTAGAATTACATAGGATGAGCTAGATAATATCTAGTAGATATTGCGTAAAAACTAAACTGATTACCACTACAATAGATCACCCAATGTTATAAACACACCCATTCATATTCCCGTGATCCAATTTTAAAAAAAGAATGGAAGAAATACTCAAAACTGGCAACAGTACAACTTCAACCTTTTAGTTTTAAAAGGGATGAACATTTTTGCTGTGCTCATGCAAGTAGAAGTTCGTTTGTCACCTGTGCATGCGGCTGAATTTCTGCATAACTAAGATCGACTAAAATTTGGCAGTTCTTTCTATCATGTTTTAGCATACAAGGTAAGAATACAAGCAGAGCTTTTATTCAGTTTCAATTCCTTCTCATTCATACCTTTTATTTCTGTAAGCTACAAATTTAGTACATGATAATATTTTGCATCCTTCAACTCTGTCACATACGAGGGGGAAATTTATGTACAAACAAACAAGTGACAAAGCCATCTGCACCAGGCCAATAATCACCACATCGAGATGTTAGCTGACGAAGGGTAGAGGTCCACTTACAGTTGGTCGTTGGAGTCGCCTTCCTCATCAATTTCCATTATGAACTTAAAGACAGGAGGAAGCATGTAGAAATGGACGAGCATTGGACCAAATATAAGAAGGCATGCAACGGCCACCTCCCAAGCATTGGATAACATCGGAAATGCGAGAAAGATGGTGATCAAATAAAATATCAGATCCACAGCAAAGAATTCAATCCATGCCCAACAAAACACGTGTATGTCTAAACGAAACAATGTTTCTATGTAATATGTAACTGAAAAATTGATAATTTTTTTACCAAAAGAATTTACACCTTTTTAGCCCCGATGTATAATCCAATAAAAATTTTCTTATTTATAGCTGGAATATCAAATCAAATGTTGTTTTAAATATTTAAATTAACTAAAGCATATAGAATCTTAACTGTGCTACTAAACTTACAATTATGAGCCAGACTGACGAGTATAATACTGATTATGGTTATGTTGATTATATACCACAACTTAAGAAAAAGTTTTTAAAATTATTTAAACGCTTAATGTTAATGAACTCAGTATTTGTTTTGAAACAAAACTTAAGGACTTACTAGTTCCAGAACGGCAATCAACTTAACAGGACCCATTTTTCGTGGCATTTTAAGGAAAGTAAGGGCAGAGCGGAGGACAACGTTTTCTAATGACGAGTCAATTTTATACAAATTTTAATTTACTAACATGTACACAGTACATGTAAACATGAAATTTTATTTGGATGACAATCTGTAGCTATATTTAAATTATTTACTCTATAGAATTACTCTTGGTTACGTTGTTAAAACAAATACATTTACTTGCTTTCTTTGACTTAACTTCAACGTTTCTTCGTTCCCTTTGACCGTTAATATGTTTATGATTTTTTATTAAATTTTAAGTCAATTCAAACTTCTAAAATGGAGGCATTGTTGTATGCATTTTTATTTCGACTATGTCTAAAATTTAACTCTATTAAGCAATGTAGAGCCGTGGAGAAAAACTGTACAGTCTAGAGATCTGCAGATTAGCAAGGGTTCTGAAAAACATTAGAAACATTATCGCAACTAGTCGTCTTACAAAAGGACGACCTACTTTCCATTTTTAAAACTATTTTCTTTTATAACTATTTTATTTATTATACGCATATAAGCGGTTTGGTTTGAATTCGTTTGTTTTTCTGATCAATACATCATTTTAAGTGAAAGTCATAGCAATACCTGTGTATGTGTAAAATTAATACAATGACGTTTATTTTTACAAGGACGTCTCGTGTGCATAGAAATGATTTCCATGCATACCAAGTTTAAAATGATACAATATTTATATTACCTGTTGTATTTACAGCTTAGGTCATCTAAATATGTATTTAAAACTCCACAAAAATGTTTAATATTAAACATTTCATAGAATAATATACAAAAAATTAAAGTTATAGTCCAGTTTTTACTAATTTGTTCGTTTTCTAATTGTAATATGTTTTGATTTATAGAACTCGTGCAAAGCCGTCTTGGTGAATTAATTTAATTTCTTGTTTAAATTAAACCTGATAATAATAATTGTAATTAATTTCATTAGACATAATGAGACTCTGTGATGTAAGTCCGTGTTCAAAATTATGAATTCGTAATGAACTTACATTATACAAATACTGGTGAATAGGGTGATAAATAAATCTAGCGTGGTAGTTTCGAATTGTGACGTTCCATAAATGTTTGTAAAATAAATACAATAATATATACATTCTCATCTCATACACGCAAACATTGTGGTGTTCTAAATGTCCGAAATACAGTAGAAAATAGGAGCGTATCGCTAATGTGATTCAAACAAATGCATGGGAAATTTCTAAACATAATATGTCTGTTTGTATATGGCGAGGCTGTTTCCGCATCATCTCCATCATCATGGTCCATCCATCCTTATGAAACTAAAAAGAACAAACTCATGAATATCTACACTTTATTATCCTTGAAGACGATTCTATTACAACTTATCTGGAAATATTCATCAAACTTTGATAATCATCTGAGTTTTCCATTTCCTCATGCTTATCAATGCTAACGGATGATAAACCCAGTTCGATGCCTTATTATATAATTTTAAACAGAATCTCATATAGCCCCATGAAAATTCATATAAACCTAATTCTCATATTTTAACTTGACCTCACTTTTTTATTAGGTTGCATATACCAAAATGCCCTATAGGACGTGGACGTAATGGTTTACACAACACTGAGATTGATTATTTTCGAACCCATGCAAACATATCAGACTGCCAGGAAAAACTCCTGCACTCCTCATCAATGGAGATTATGGAAATTAAACAGCTGGCGAGCTAACTCAATATATCCACACATCCTGTGAATTTTTGTCTGCATCTTCTGCAACCAAGAATAGTTTTGTTTATGTGTTCTATTATGGTATAATACGGGAGTAGCCTGTCAGAAATTTTTTGCAGTGAAACGCAAAAGATTCATGTGTAGTTTCATGTGTAGAGAGGAAAAACTATGTGTTAATTAACTGAGAATTAAAATAAATAAAATGATTATGGAGTGGTTCAATAACTTGATCCTGGTCCTGATCTTAGTGATTCCCAGTTTTTCAACTTACGAAGAATCGTTAAACAATAATGGCATTCCCAACCAAATGTACGCTGCAAATTGGGTTTTCAACATTTTCAACGTTATTTTCCATTCTAATTCAATTCGTTATCTTTAGTCTGGAAAGCTGGGCGAGAAATCTTGGAACTCAATTCTTCCAGCTAGGAAACAGCCTCACGAAATATAACGATCTACAAGCAGTAAGTCAGCTAAATTTTATCCTGAACACGTCATTGTAACGGGTAGTAATTCATGTTGTCTGTGATTTTTTGCAGCGCTTCAGCACGGCACCCAACATCGATGTGCGTCCCATAAACCTCACAACGCTGATTTCCGACTTTGTGAAGGAAATGGGCGACAACCTCAAAGAGAAAGTCGCTGTTATCAAGGTAGATACACGCTAGTGGTGGCCTTATTTGATAAAAATGTATGTTTTTGTTGCATCCAGAAAATAAAGAACAGCGCGGAGGAGAAAGCTTTAGAGTACTACGAGCATAATCCAGACATCAAGGCTTCCAGCTCCTATTTCAACTCTAAGAAGGACATTTTCCATATTTCCGACGTCAATGATTGTAGCAGCACTCCTACTGGGAAAATATGTATCCAACCAAATGACCACTTCAAAAACTTTGTCAACACCAACTTCAGCACTGTCCATGTTCCCACCCGCATTTATGAAAAACGTAAAGCAATCTCATTATAGATTTTTAAGCATTTACACAAACTCTAATGACATAACTAAACAGATGAAGACTTGCTGGAGTCAATTGGTTGGTCATCAAACATTGACCCAACCTTTGTATCAAATTTCAAACTGAATCCGACATTATCCTACCAATATTTTGGATCTACTACCGGAATTCTCAGGCATTATCCAGGTAAGCAAATTTGTTTATTTTAAACGTAACTGTTTGTTCTCATTTACTAAGAAAATGTGCTAATATTTTTAGCAATGATGTGGCCAAATAACAACAGTGACCGAGCAGACCCTGATTTATATGACTGCAGAACGCGTCCCTGGTATATTCAGGCAGTTAATTCTCCGAAGAACATGCTCATTCTCTACGACGTTTCAGGGAGCATGACAGGAATCAGAAGATTAATTGCCAAACACATCATTTACCAACTACTCGACACTCTAACTGAAAACGACTACGTCAATGTTTATAACTTTTCGGATTCGACCAAGCCCCTTATTCCATGCCTCAAGAACAGGCTTGTTCAGGTGGGTGATGACAATTTATGCACAATATGAAATGTTTTGGTAATTGATTCCGAAACACTTTTCAGGCCAACATGGCGAACGTTAGAGGACTGAAGTTGGGGTTGGAGCAGGACCAAACTGCAGGAATTGCTAACTTTACCAGAGCAATCAACGGTGCTTTTGACGTGCTGGAAAATGCTCGCAAGGAAGCGGCATCAAGTCACTGCAACGAAGCAATCATGATTATCACGGACGGTGCCCCGTTAACTTTTGAAGAGGTTTTCAAAAGCAGGCAAAATCCGGAGCATTATGTTCGGGTCTTTACGTATTTAGTTGGGAGGGAAGTCACTGAAAAACGAGAGGTTCTCGAGATGGCATGTGCTAACAAAGGTAGTTTTTTAAAAATTAACGCAAACGTTATCCAGTTAGCTCCGCAAATCTTTAACTTTCCAGGTTATTTTACCCACGTTTCAATGCTGACGGAAGTGCACGAGAAAGTTCTAAAATACATGCCAGTTATGTCCCGATCAATGACGTTTTTTGAGAACCCCGAGGAATCCTGGACACCCGTATATGCACACATTGCTGTAAATATTACTGAAAATTATCATGATGCATTCTGCCGCTTTATTTAAGATGAACTGATCTGGTTAGTCCATTTCTATTTCAAACGTAAATGCTTCACCAAACATGCAGGCTCAGATGGAGGAGCATTATCCACCTTCAGCTACCAACCCAAAGGAGCCCATGGAACCTTTTGACTTTGTTATCAGCGCAAGTGTGCCTGTCTTCGATAGGAGGAACTCTTCAGTAAGGAAATTCGTTTGAAACTAACTGCTGCATAATTTTTTTTTCCAAAGTTCTATTGCTAAATGCATGCGCATTATATGTATTTGAGGGATCTATTTACATATCAAATTGAATCGGGATTATTGAAAACAGATTATGCCGTACAAACCCAACGAAAGATTTATGAATTTTTAGTTATAATTTTAGTTAGGAAATTACTTATTTTGTAAACGCGCTTTATTTTTGCTTTTAAACTTCACAGGAGTTTAAGACGACACTTTTAGGTGTGGCAGGAACGGACATACCGATTAGATCGTTGAGGAGGTTTGCTTCTCCATTCAAGCTTGGAGTGAACGGCTACGCATTTATGGTGAACCATAATGGGCATATTGTGTTCCACCCTGATTGGAGACCAGTGTTCGATGGACGACTGTTGAAACCTGTTTATAATGCGGTGGATCTCACTGAGGTCGAACTGGTTGATCGGGACGATAATGTCAGGAATAAAGACTCGGTGCTTTTGAAGGTATGCGTAAAAATCGATTGAAAACATGTTGAAACATGAGATAAGTTTTTAAAATCCGTGACAGATGCAAACGGCTATGATAGAGGAGGAACGTGGTTACATTAAAGGGCTCAAGGTTCGAGTTCACCAGGATAACTTTGTAAGTTTTCTGGAATATGAGAGATTAATTCAAAGCATTAGTTAATTTAACGTGTGCTGACGTTTCCTTATAGCGCAGAGTAACTCTCCACTCCCAACACTACGAATTCCAACGCGTCAAAGTAATGAACAAGCAGAAATCAAGTCAAAACTTCATAACCCCGTATACTCTTGCTATAGCTTTTTCTGAGAAAAATGCAAACGAATTTATTGGAAAATTAGACACGAGCTCTAAGGAGGAAGACATTCTCAGCTACTTTGAAGAGATTAACGAGCCTCGGAAATGGAAAATTAACCCAGATTGGAGCTACTGTGACTACATTCAAGATGGGGAGAAATACAAATTTTCGAGTAAAGAGGACTTGCTACTGAATTTCCTCAGGAAGATTCAGAGAGCGAATGGTTCTTGGCTTTGGAGGGAAAATGGAATTTATGAATGTGGTGAAAGTTATTTCAAAAATTAACAAAAAATTGTGACGAAATGTGAAACTCAAATGGCTGGGGCATTGTGAATAATTGCTTTGCAGGTGAAAAAGAGCTGGTTGAGAGCCTGTTGTTTGATATATTAAAATCTTTGACGAAATTAACCTTTTAAATCTTCAACGAAAATGACAAGTGAGTTTACCATCCGAATTGTTTAAGACGTCAGTAAATTATATGAATTTTGTTTTTCCCGTTCAACAGGGGCCTCTTTGAGATGAGCGGCGTGTCGATGGCATTCATCGCAACTCAAACAGGTTTAACTCGCTGGATAGACTTTACAAACGACCCTGCTGAAAAGGATTCAAACGATACAAAACAGTTCATAGAGGAAAACACAGGAGCCACGAACGAATTATGGTACAAGCGCAGTAGACCGTTACGACTACGACCCAGAATCATTCGTTTACACAGTCCCGTTCAATGCTGGGAACGACAGCAAAGTAACAGCTACTCGCGCGATATTCGTAACAAAAAACGGTGTAAAAGCTCCAGTCGCCGTGGTTGGATTTCAGTTCAGCCTCGAAATGTTTACAGAGATATTTCTTGACTCTACTTCAGAGCAGCTTGATAATGAGCTTTGCAACAGTGGGGATTTGACTGTTTTGTGTTAGATGACAATGGCTTCATTCTTGTTGGTAAAATACATGAGGAAAATGCTAACTGTACTGCTGGAAATTTTTTGGGAGCTCAACGGAATGGTCATGGAAAGCCTTGTCGCTAGCGATGTCTACAAACGGGTTCGTGTTGTCGACTATCAGGCAGTCTGCTTGCAAGCCACGGCCAGAACAAGTTTTGCCAATGCTCTCAGCACGGTTAGTTATCCACGTATTACTTGTATTGTTTAACTCATAAATTAAATTGCAAATATTTTGAGATTTTTTTTGTAAATTAAAGCCATTAAGATTTTTTCAACTGGTTCATCTCCCACTTGGCCTGGATGATCCTGCAACTCAATCTGCATAGTATAGTAGACTTTCCCAGTGTGTTTGCTGAAAGTAAGCGGTGGAGTAGTAGCTAATAGAATATTTGGAAGTAAGGTGTTATTTAACTGATAATTTTTTGTTTGTTGGTTTGTTCAGTGTGCCACAAAGACATTCAGCAGCAAGTAGAAGACGAAGAGATTAAGCATAGACCGTATATCAAACCAGCAAGAATCAACAAATCGAAGTTGTATTCGTGCGATAAAGAAACATTTCTCTACACATACGGGTCCAGCTACAACACTCATAACTTTAGCTACCACGGGATGGCAGCCAAATGTGGACCTGCGGGATGTGACGGGGAAGCGAGCTTCTGTATTTTCTAACCCAATTCAGTTGCTCAAACAAATGATGATTTTTTCTTTTAATTTTTAAAATACAGGTACTTCAGCGTGAACTACATCCCACACACGAACCTAATCCTGGTGGTAACAAACGGGAAGTGCCGATGTTCTAACAACAAAATGACAATAGAACACCGAGAAGTTGAATACGACAGCGAGTTCAGCAGTCGCCCTGGTGGGATTTGTCGCACTCCTATGCAAACTCGTAACATAAAACGAGCACCTGTCTGCATCAAATATAGTCCAAGAGTAAGTTAAGGATCTATAAATCTTTCCTTCCATAATTTTTTGATGAAGTCTCAAGTAACCCCATAACTTTTGTATTTGCATAGGAGGATAAAGAGGACATTCGAGAAGATTGTGGCTCCAGTAGTAAATTATTCCCAGGAATGATGGTCGTACTCTCCATAGCGTTGTTAATTTTGTAAGCATCCGTAATATAATCGAGGGGGTTGAGTTTGTCAATAAAAATGCTGATTTATGCGATTTATATTTATGATATAATACTTTTTAAATCGATACCAATACTAATGTTATGAGAATCATGGTAGTGTTTTCGGAGAAGCTTTAAATTCTTGTGTTTAAAAAAACCATAGATCGGCCAATAAATTGTGTGTAAATACAAAGGACCTTGTGTATCTAAATCCGTTAATAAGTTTTAAACTATAGAAAGAAAGAACAGATGGCTGCTAGCGTTGCCAAACTGCAACTCTTGAATTGCTCGTTTTCAGAATTTTTCTGTCTGTCCTTAATTAAATTCTACGCATAAGGTACAACTTTTTATTCTTTCTAAGTTCTTTAATTCTACATGATTCAAGGTTATTGTTATAAAATCAATCTGAAAAAATGTCAATATTTTAAAGTTGAAAACATGAAAAAGCCAAACAATGTAGCACACGACAAATCGGAACCAGGTTTAATCTTGGAAATTATCAGTTTACTTCGCAGTATGATACATTTTTGCTTCTAAATTATTTGTCTGGTATTGTATGACCACATTCTACATGAATTAGTACAACGGTTTTGATATAATTGCGTTTGGCACAATTATAGCAGTGCATGCTGCTGTTTTAGCAAAGAATCATCATAAATCAAAATTAAAGTATAAATATGCTATATGAAATTGTTAAAGAAACCTGCAGATTTTACCTAGGCCTTCTTACATATAAATTCTCTTGACAATAGTTTCGTGTCAGAGAAAATTATACAAAAAATTGATGAAAGTGCACTTCCGAACCACACCCATTTTTTATTGATCAGCGGAACGTTTTCCTATTTAACATATTAAAGTAGTCGTTGGCAGTTGTAATGTACATTTAAAGGAACTTTGTGATTAAAACCATTGTGTCCATAGATGTTCTAAGTAATTTTTTCTTCAATTCTTTGTATATGCTACAGTAAAAGCTGTTAACGTGCAAAGTATAACTTAAACCGAAAGATTTCATTTATGATTAAATTGAATTTAGAAGACTGAAATCACTAAACAAAACTTTCCGATGGGATCGAATTCAGTAGATACTACTTTCCAATTTAAAAAAGAAAAGTTCTCCAAAGATTCGCCGTGCTCATATTTGGAGTTTTTTACTCGAGTACTATATTTCCTTTGTATTATTCCTTATTACCCAAAAAGAAGTGTTGAGAAAGGATTGACATTGTGGAAAATATGGATACAAAAGGTACTATATACTATATGTAAAATACATTGCTCAGTACCTATAATTTATCTAATTAGCATTAGTAATAGCATTAGTAATAAATTAATTTCCCTTTCAGATTATTTGTGGCGTCATACACACTCTTGTTCTACTCTACCAGTTGCAAGCTAATATTGCAACAATGCAGGAGGATGTGATGTCAGTTCCTTTAAAAGTGGTTCCACTCGCGTTTGCTGTTACCGACACAATGTACCTCCTGTTTTGGGTGTATACATTTTGGAGAAAGTCATACTTTCTTGAGGAATTGATTGTAGAGATGTCCAATACCTCATGTTTTGCTGAAATGAAACCTTGGAGTTTGAAATTGAAAAGTGTTATTTTCACTTTGCTGCCCTTCTTTTTCTTCGCATTCACCCTAATACACCAAGGCTTTGCAGACGCACCAGTTAATTCTTTAATTTTTGTTAGTTATTACAACACAACCAAATCACAGAATATCAATAACAAAACTAGCTTGCTAATTCGCTCTTATAGAATGGCAGTCAATATTTGTTCAATTCCAACTCTTTTCATTGTTCAATGCGTTGATGCTTTACTACTTATTTTAGCGGTTTCATCTTACGAAATATCTTTAGGCTACTTTGATTCTGCCGAAAAATACACATTATCTGTAAAGGGAAGCAGCTCATTTGGTGTCCAATTGTTTCAAACATATGCCAGCATTGCAAGAAAATTAGTCGTATTTTTCGAGGTTGAATCATTTCGGCTCAGGATTTTATTTTGCGTGGTTCTGCTTCATTGTCCCTTGGTTATCATTTAGACTACTTGAAACTTTAAAGCTAGACGATTTTCCTTACACTTTTATCTACAACTGGACATTCATCCTTATTTACGTCGTTATTTTGGGGTGCTGTTCAGAATCGAGGCGACAGGTAATTCTTCTCATGCTCTCATTCATCACGATTTCAAAGAAAATTTAATAATTTAGAATTTCATATTGTGTGAAAATTTCAAAGCAATCGTGGAAGAATCTGTTTACGAGATGACTTCATCTCAGGACCTTACCTGTTACGAAAGAAAGTTGCGCACTTCAAAATATGTTAAGTACGCTGTTAATCAATGTGGAGTTAGAGGAGGCAGATTTTTCTACTTTTCATACGGTTTTCTGAGAAATGTGAGTTAGTAGACAAGTAAATGTGATTTACATCAAAAATTCATTCATACTAAGACCAAAAAAATGCGGATTCACTTTGCAGACGATTGGACTTGTAATTGCGTACTCCCTCTTATTCATATAGTTTCACAATACAAAGGATTAACATTTTTGTCGCAGTTTTCTTCTGACGGAGAAAATAATATTGAAATAGTGTTTAAAAAGAAATAAGATGTATTTGATTTTTCTGTTATATTCAGAATGAATTCACAAACATTTGGATTTGCGAGCTGGTCAACCTACAGTCGGAATTTAATATTATTATGCCGCAAATAGAAGTAAAATATCACCCTGAAGGCGTAAAAAGTAAAGTTTAACAACCCAACAACCAACGGATGACAGTTATGGATGACTACCAAACATCCTGCTAACATTCTCACCCTATTTTTAGTGCAGCATTGTCATTCAAATAGCATTCAATCATTGTTTAATACAAGCTGCTTCTCTAATTTATAGTTTAAGTATTCTTATTATCGTTTTTGCTAATGTCGAATAATAAAATTTCGTATTATTTAGAGCTGAGAGTTAGTTTTAGTTTGCAAAAGATGGTTACTAATTATGTCAATGACTATGGAATTATGAGGTGGTGAGGTTGCGTATAGGCGTGAATGAAATGGAATAAAAACAAGCTGAACTACAAGGCAAGGTATACTTTGAAAATAGCTAAGTTTTTATCGTCAAATGAAATGTACTTTGGGAAATTTGATACTTGAAAATATCTACTCTTGGTCGAGCAGCGTAACAGCTTACAGAAATGAGTGAGTGAGATAAAATACAGAAGAGGCTCGGCCTTTTTATACCTGAGCATGGTACGAAGAATAAGGTAGAAAATAATATTTCACAGAGGTAAAAATAAGACCAAGAAAAATGCATACAAAATGGTATTAGTCTAATTTCACGAATAGGATTATGTTTCACACAAATAAGTCAAATTGGCTAAATTGAATAGTCATAAACAAAGTTACAAATCTTCTCAAGAAGGAAAATGAAGGACAAAGAGTATTGAACTGATTTGGATAAAACAAACTAAAATGAATACATGTCCTTCTGATCACGTACGCTGTACCTACGCAGCGGTACAATTCTATTGTTGCATTTAAACTTTCTACAACGTTGTATTATGACAATGTGCAGCGTTTTCGGATGATTGGGCATATATTGCTCTTGTTTATTCATTTCGCTCCACAATACTAAGAAACAGATGTAATCGCTTGTAAAGGTTCATAATGTGTTGTTGCTTTTCTTTCGGTGTTTGTTTAAGAATTCAATAGAACGTGAATGAGTTAAACAAATCATCTAACCGTATTCCTCACATTTCTATAATTTTCAAGGAGGTTCCACAAAGTATTCACAAAACTTAACTAAATAGACCGAGTTTGTATTAAAATCTATGAACAGTTATTGTAATACGTCCAGATGTCAGTGGGCAACTCAAGAAGCGATGTTTCCGTCTTTTCTCCATGTCGTTATCGTGTAAAGCAGCCATGAAAAGTCAGTACGGTAAATATATAGTTCACAGAGCGACAGACCAAATCAAAGGTGTAGAGCTTCTGCAATCCTCTGTGAGCTACTTCGAATATTTCATAGCTTCCTATGATTTCATATTACTTATTCCGTTCCGACTGCAACGCTCTAAAACCAGTTTAGTAACCATTAAAAAGAATATATTCCATCAGGTGAATTCGATAATTCTATTTCTTGCATTATTTTCTAATAGTTTTCCAGAAGATTCAATTTAAAAATTTAAATTTTAAAGGTTCTCTGCGCAGTGTTTACTAATCAGTGGGTTCGGAAGTACCATTCCTTCATTGTTAGACGTAATAAATGCAAACATGTATGAACAACCAACCATGCTTTTCGGGGTACCAATATTTGCTGCTGAAGTTCTATATACAATGTCTTTTTCAATGTGTTCTGGGGAAAATCCGAAGAATCTGCTCTGATCACGATAAATTGGATGCTGACACGCATTAGCCAAACTTCAAT
>LJIJ01002127.1:4640-14912 GCA_001718145.1 Orchesella cincta
AGAGAGAGGATAGTTTGTTGCAATTTCAATCATCATCGTTTGTGTGTGAGGTGAGTGTATGCCACGATTAAGAAGGACTGAATGTACCTCACCTATCACCATCATCATCACTTCACAACAGCCACTGGAAGTAAAGTAAGCAAGTAAGTAAGTCAAGTCTGCAATCCATTTGAGTGACTTGAGCCACCTGCTAAAACAGATTTAGTTTTCATTTCTTCTCTTTTGTCGATCTTCCATTTGGCCTCGCACAGTTATTCGCTTTATCAAAGCGATAATAGATGTATGTTTCTGGCATGTGACCATAAAATATATACGTACACTTGTCATTCTATTATTACACGCATGTCATGGCGTGCGTACTCTTACAAAAAGTATTCATTTGCTTGTTAAATACCTTGCATGCCAACATAGTCTACTTCCAGTCACTCCGCTGCTCATCACTTTGCTTCGTCTGGCTACTTGATATATGAATACCGAGCCGAAGCAAAAATAATGAAAGGACGAGACGAGCGCGCACGTAGAAGAAAGAAAAATATATAATACTAAATACATGGAAATTATGTCCATCTTAGTCTTAGAAGCCACTCGAGCCTAAAGAGCTACTTTTCTTTTGCTGGAATATTAAATATGTGCGACAGCACGAATCAAAATAGGCCTGGAGATGAAAGTTAACTCGCACAAAATCCACAAAAATAATGAAAAGTCTCAATTTCAACGGGCCCATTACCTATTGAAAGCATTGAAGGACTACAATATTTTTTCCATACAATCCAAACAATATGTTGTAAAGCATCACAGCCGAAAATGCAACGAATTGCTATAGTTTAATATTTCTATTCCAGTTATGTCCACTATATTCAAGTATCATGTTCCCCTCTTAGTATTGCAAATTTATTGCATTTGCTCACTTTTTGTATAGGCTGTGTGTGCTTGGAGACACAGCTATCAAAGTGAATCTCCGAAGGCCAAAAAATACCTAACTAACATGTAGTAGTAGCATTAGGATATTTGCTATAACTAATGCAATTCTGTATCCCGCTGATACATACTTACTATGCTACGCTGTCCAACAACCGGATTCAGAGCACTTTGCGGTTTCATGGAAATACTACGATACATGTTCTCATTAAATAAAATTATCATGCAGTGTTAATTAATTTAATGAGTTGCTGATGTTCATGTCATGTCATGTCATGATGGTTTTATATCGGGATTGGTGATACTATAGCTGAGTAATACGGACATTATATCTTTTCCAAAGCTTTTACACAATGATTGACTAGATTCCATCATTAATTGTACCAAAAGAAATCTCCTGTAAAAGAATCAGCTAGCTGAATTAGCGACTATAAAACACTAATTGAAACAAAAGACCTGCCTCTGACCTCCATTTCCCATGAATACAATGTGACAAAAGCTATGGAATCCCGCTTGTACCATTTCCAGTTCACTTAAGCACAACAATGCATTTCACAGAAGAGAACAGCTGAGCTGAGTATAATAACTGACTGACTACATTACAAAGAAATGGCAGAGCTAAGGCAAGTTGTATAACTTTTTATAGTATTTTGTCATCAGTTCGCACAGGGCGGGCAGTTTAGATACCACGTGCAGATGCACATTCTAAGACATATTGTCAACAACAATGAGAAAGGTCACGTGATAATTTGCTATCAATGGAAGGTCATGTCATAAAGTTATGTGATCGTGAGGACTCCCCAGTAGTCAGTGCTGTTATTACGCATTCATTCTTGGAAAAATTTCAGTGTAAACAAATAACAATAAAACGTCAACATACTCTGATAGTTTCGGCAATTTCCATCGCTCCATCATACCGATCCTGCAAAAATTACAGAATAAATACTTTAGTGAATTCATTCATTTAATCACACGAAACTATTTTTGGCAAGGCACTACTCACATATTCCCATTGCAGTGAACTATTAAAAATTTATCTAAATTATACACGATCCGCTTACTTACCTTTCCTCCACTCAGATGGCAACGTGTAGGTCAGGGTTCGCGCCACGGGACTGTGCAGCTTCAACTCCATGTTTTAGGGCGTTAAGTACTTATCAAAACTATTTCAAACACTTCTCACTTGTCAAATCATGGATGCCGAGATTGATCCACAACTGATCATGGTATGCTGATCATCTCCAAAACAATAACACTTCTTCACTCTTCTCCGCTCTTACTTTTCTCCTTCTCACTTCTTCCACTTTTAATTGACTTTCACACAATCTTATCCACAAATAGTCAATCATCATGGTAGAGCGGTGGATGACAGATTGATTTCCATAAAACTGACACAACTTCATCAATCAACATTTTCTCAAAGAAGGCAATTCCAAACACCTTTGATCCGCTTCGCCGCCGCCGATTTTCCCTGTATATAAATAACTTTTTTTCTCGTTTTCTTCGCTTTTCTCCGCTTCCTTCTCTCATGCACATCAATGCTTCTTTCATCATCCGCCTATTCGCTGCACGTTCATCGGCCCAACTTGGAAAATGTAGTTTTCTCATGCACTACATTTTTATTAAAATGTGTGGTAATGCGTTCTGTAATTCGATACTGTTTTATCATCCTGCTTCACCTTCGCTGAGCTGGTGTAGTGAACCCAATTTGCAATGGAAAACGGAATTTTGGATCCCAACCGCACATTTGTTGAATTCAATATGTTTGTTAAATCGCATGCAAAATTCATAACTTTTTGTGGAATATTTTTGCATGCGAATGAATTTAATTAGAACGAATGAATGTTGAGGATTGATGGTTGATGGTTTTGTAAATTATTAAGATTCTTTTAGTTCCACCAAACTTTCCAGCTCGCGTTTTTTGGCAAACTTTTCCATGCAATTCAGTTCGTTCTTTGATTACACAAAGACGGGTTTTTTTTGAAAGCTGATGTGGTCATGGAATTCTCACATTAGTAAAATAACCATCACTTGGAACTAAACTACACTTTGCCACTCAACTCCAAAGTAGTTGGGAGCTTCGACACTGAGACCGCACCGCACTACTGAAGAAACACCACACCACTAAACCAAATGAACACACCCCCAGTTGCAAAATCCGTTTTGGCCACTACACAGCGCGGATGATAAGGGGTTTCGCAGGTTCGGTATGCTATTGGATTCATTTTTATTCCAGGATAATTATTGATGACTTTTAAATTTACAGGAAAAAACTTCACTCTCTTCAACTAAAACCACGCGAACACACAATGATCAAGGCAAGAGAGGAAACATTTCGGGTACTTTTTGAGCTTCAATTAAATTTCTATCCTCGTTTCTTAACTAGTTTAGAGGTTTAGTAACTACGAAGTTAGTGACGATTTCTTTGAACATTATGTTTTAGGCAGAAAAGAAAAACTGCATTGAATCATTTATGGCAGTTCTATAGAAGGCTCAACGCGTCTATGCAAAACCTTGAAGATTATTTTTCTGACTCACGTCAAATTCTCGCCTTCTTTGAATGTGAGTTAAGGAAGAGTCACGTTACTTAACATAAATGATATACTATTCCACTGAGTTGTTATTTTAATGACGAAATTTATGGTTTGCTAGGTTCGGTTATCACTTATATTCGCGAAGGATACTCGTTTCCCAAGTTCACTTACTTTTTGGGGCAGCTTTTGGGCATTCATCCAGCAGCTCTGTGGTTGAATGCACTCTTCCGGTAGGCAAAAGCTCGTCAAAGCATTTTCATTTCATAAAAAAAGTTCAACTTGAAGAGAACGAAGAGTAGTAGAGCCAAGATAAAAAGCATAATATACATTATGAGGGCTGGTGGGTGGGCTTTGGCAATGTGGCTTCCATAATACTTTACGAGCTCATATTACTATACCATTTGTGTCGCGTGTATACCTACCAACATGTTTATATCCAACTGTGAGAAAACTTTTTCCCGAATATTTACTCTGAAACAGAACAGCATCATCGTCATTCATCATCAGCAATCGGTTGTGTTAGCATGGCATAGACTTCATTTGAATTAGCAAAGGGAAACTGTGCAGCAGCATGCATGGATGTAGTAGTATATATGTGCATTTGAATTCATGTTCAGAGAAAAAAAGTCTTTTCAGAAACATGAAGTTGAATAATAGGTGCTTAGTGCGGTATAACAATAACATCAACATTCGGTTCACTAACTTCTCCTGAAGGAGCAAAAGCATTGCATTGCCTTCCTTTCATTACTCACTCTTCTGATACATAGCATACTAATGCGGCTGCCATATCACCGAAGGAAACTAAATTTAATGCTTAGAGCCGCTGCACAAATTGCTTTTTGGTCTGGCTTTCAAAGCAAAGTAAGGTATTATACATCTTCATTGTATATGCACACAGGCAGCACATGCTAAAGCGTAGGTACATAAACCCTAACGTAATATCACATCAGCATCATATCCGAAGAGAAAGTTGGTTGTTAGAATGGTTATAGTGAGCAAAAAAGCATGGCATGCGCATGACTTCGAAATGGAATGAACGAATCTTATATCACAATATAGCATTAGCAGCAAAAACGACTCAAGTTAAGGTCTTTGCTTCCTCTAGCTAGCTGAAAAGCCTGAAAAGGATTCATATTTTTGGTCTGCTCGCTCACTCGTTTTACACTGACTACTACTAGTTCCATATAATATGGTAATGGCATGGATCTCATATGCTGAAGACATAAAACGTGTAAAACGAGAGAAGACCTCCCTCTTCCCATTCTTATATCTGCAGAGTTCGACGAATGATAACAGGGTTCACTACCTCACTGCATGTGTCGTACCTACCAAATCTCAGGAGAAACCGGAGAATATATGGACAAGTGGAAGTTATAAGAGAGTGGAGAGATGCCCAAGCTGTTCTATCTTCTCAGTAAACTTTCGCAAGGCGAGTAGTATTGCACCATTCCTATGTGTTCGAAATTTGAGACTGGTAAGAGTATGAATGGGAGAGAAAATGTGAAAATGCGAAAGAGGAAAAACTGTGTATATGGCTTGAAGAGTCGTCGGTGTTGTTGTGACTGATATAGACAAGACACGGAGGAATTGTCGACTGATACAGTGGAACTGAGACGAAAGGGCAGCATAGATTGTTTATTATGAGGAAGCACGTACGTATGATGTGCGTAGCTACAATGACTACTTCTACCAAAGAAACAAACTACGCGATGTGCTTAGGATATGCGTGCCTGTCATATTCAGATGTTCATGCCGTTCGTTAATGTATGAAATGTAAAATAAATAGATGTTCTATGTATGGCATACCAATAGATACACAGAATTCTGGTTTTCTATCCCCGACGAGTACAAGTAGGATTCTCTTGTAAACGGAACATGATAAAGATGCTTTTGAGGAGCGGACAAAACCACGCTAAAAACCAAGGATACACGGCCTTTTTATCAATTACGAGATAGGGAAAATCATGCGGCGGACTTTTCCGGGCAATTTTAACTTTGTGTGGATAAGAAAAGGTTAAAAAGGCATTGGATGTTGGATAATAATGTAGAGAGTAAATGCGAAAAATTGCAAAAAATATAAATTTGTTATGGCAGACAATATTAATGATTGTGTATCTGCTTCCTAGTATTTTGTTTTGATGTTTATAGTATACTATGAATGTTTTTGAATTGCTGATCGCCCCGTAAACCCGTAACAGTTCATTCATTATAATGAGCATATATCACTGTTAGGCGGTAAAGGCATGCAAGTAAGGTACATGTGATAAGGAATCTGGTACGCACATTAGACGCATTTCCGTATTTGTAGAAAATGAATGCACGCGTATCCTTATTTCGTTTCGGCCAATCGATTGCAATGATTTATACCGATGAATAGATTTATTTCACAATCAGTTATAAAAATATGTGTCTGTATTTTTGATTGTTATATTCAATATATAATAATATGAGTATGTATAATGCCGACTAAAAGTTTAGGATTTTTATACTTTCTAACAACAGTGAAGCATGAAGATATCCTACAAAATCAACTTCATATGGAGACTTTTGAATGGGAAAAGGTAAATTTGTCTCAATAACTAGAAGGATTGCAACTTTCCGGTTACAAAGGTACAAACAAGCTGGACATCTTTTCCTGTATATATCTGAACCTTGGAACGCGTATCAAAGCATAGCCATTTTGGCATTTTTTCTGTTGTAAGCGAGATGATGCTGAAATGCTACTTTGATCAACGCAGCTTTTGTCAACTGCTTATTCAGTTTTTTGTGTAATAAAATTCAATTAAGTTGTCAGTTAAGTTAGTTATTTGGTTTCAAACAAAAATGTACAAACGTTATGATAAGATATGAGTTGTATGAAACCCAAGGTCCAATACATCAACTATGGCGAGCATTCATTGGGTGAACTGTACATCATGCAAAGCATATCGGAGCATTATACATATAAACGAATTTTACGGTTTAAGCCGGATGCAATTCCTTAAAGTAATTTATCATATCACATCAGATTCAGTATCAAAGTGATTGCCCAATCAAACGAATTCAAGATACTCTATGTAACAAAATAACTGAATTTTTTAAAATAATCTTGTAAAAATTAAATGGTATTGAGATAAGGCAGTCAGAGGAACATCGAGCCTAAAATGAGAATAATGCTTCCTCTCTTCTGACTATTCTGCATTCTCTATGTCCGTTCGAAACAATGTTATTCTGTGACACGGGTGTTCTGTTAATAATCCAAAATAATACATAATACATACTTGAATTGTCTTATATCTGCTATATAAACATGATCTTATTATATTTGCACAAGTCTCTGTAACCATACAGACATTTATATTGGTCGATTTACCTTACCTATACTACTTCAAGGGTGTTTAAACGTTATTTTTGTGTACATAAGTAAATTTGAATTCGTATTGATGGGCAATCACTTTGATACTGAATCTGATGTGATATGATAAATTACTTCAAGGAATTGGCATCGCGGCTTAAACGTAAAATTCCGTTTATATTGTATAATGCCGATATGCGTATGATGATGTACAGTTTTTTCACCCAATGATGCTCGCATATTGATGTATTGGACTGGGTTTCATACACTCATATCTTATCATAACGTTTGTACATTTTTTGTTTTGAAACCAAATAAGTATATTAGCTGACAAGTGAATTGATTTTATACACAGAAAAAAAAACTGCCAATTTAAGGTTGACAAAGCTGCGTTGATCAAGAGTAGCATTTTCAGCACATCTCGCTTACAACAGAAAAACTCCCAAATGGTTATGTCTTTGATACGGTCCAAAGTTCCAGAATATATACAGGAAGATGTCGCAGGCTTTGTTTTGTACCTTTGTAAACCGAAAAGTTCATCCTTCTAGTTATGAGAACAAATTTTACTTTCCTTCAAAAAGTCTCCCATATGATTGATTTTTAGCTGAGATATGCTCATGCTTCACTTGTTTGTTAGGAAAAAGTATAAAAATCACTAAAATTTAGTCGGCATTATACATACACATATTATTATATATAATATACAAGTCAAAATAACATACACGATATTTTATACTGATTGTGAAATATAATCTATCATCGTATATAATCATTGATCGATTTGGCGGAAACGAAATAAGGATACGCGTGCATTCATTTTCTACAAATACGAATGGCGTCAATGTGCGTACGCTATTCCTATCACATGTACTTACTTGGCATGCCTTTACCTGTACGTGATATACTGCATTATAATGAATGACTTTAAGCGAGGTTACGGATCGGCAATCAAAACATTCATAGTATACTATAGAACATCCAAAACAAAATACTAGGAAGCATGTGATACACTCATTAATATTGTCTGCCATAACAAATTTATATTTTTTTGGCAATTTTCCGCATTTACTCTACATTATGTATCCAACATCGCAATGCTAAACCTTTTCTTACCACACAAAGTTAAAATTGCCCGAAAAGGGTCGCCATGAAGTTTTCCCTATCTCGTAATTGATAAAAAAGGGTGTATCCTTGAGTTTTTAGGGTTCGTTCTTGTCCCTCCTCAAAGCATCGTTTATCATGTTCCGTTTACAAAGAGAATCCTACTTGCTACTCGCGGGATAGAAAACCCAGATTCTGTGGTATACTATTGGTTATGGCATACATAGAACATCCATTTATACATTTCATACATTAACGAAGCGATGAACCATTGAATAGACAGGCACGGCATATACCTCAGCACATCCGTAGTTGTTTCTTTGGTAGAAGTAGCATTCGTATAGCGCACATTGTCATACGTAGGGGGGGGGGGGGGGGGGGGGGGGTGGGCGTGCTTCCTCATAATAAAACATCTTGTGGGGCCTGTTGTCTCGTTCAGCTGTATGCAGTTCAGACAATTCTCCGTGTCTTGTCTTATTATCAGTCACAATCAACACACGACTGACTTCTCATAGCCCATATACCACAGTTTTGCTCTGCATTTTCACATTTTTCTCCCATCATACTCTTACCAGTCCAAATTGAAACTACAATAGAATGGTGCATACTACACTCGCCTTGAAAGTTTACTGAGAAGATAGAACACTATGGCATCTCTCCACTCTCTATAAACTTCCACCTTGTCCATAGTAATTTTCTCGCGGTTCTCGCTTGAGCATTGGTAGTACGCACACATGCAGATGAGGTAGTACCCTGTTATACAATTCCGTCGAAACTCTGCAGGATATAGTGTTTCAATTTGAGACTGGTAAGAGTACGATGGGAGAGAAAATGTGAAAATACAAGAGCAAAACTGTGTATATGGGCTTGAAGAGTCGTCGTGTGTTGTTGTGACTGATATATAGACAAGACACGGAGAATTGTCTGACTGATACAGTGAACGAAGACGAACAGGGCACAAGATGTTTTATTATGAGGAAGCACGTACGTATCGACAATGTGCGACTGAAGGACTACTTCTACAAAGGAAACCAACTTACGATGGTGCTTAGGTACTGATTCGCTGCCATGTGTCTATCCCAAACTCCAATTCCCGTCGCTTCTATATGTGTAATAAGAATGTTAAGAATAGCCGATTGTTTGCTTATGATTAAATCATACCAATAGTATACACAGAAGTCCCTAGGTTCGCTCATAAAATGATAATCACAGCGAAGTAGCATGTAGGATTCTCTTTGTAAACGGAACATGAGTACTAATGATGTTTTGAGGATCTAAGTGTCGACAACCCCTAAAGAATAAGGATGTACACCCCGCATTTATATCCTTAATCCTACATTTACCTGAGATTCCAAAGATCCCATGGCCCGGATTTTTCGGGAATTTTAACTTTGTGTGGATAAGAATAAGAAGGTTTAGCAGGCATTGGATGTTGGTAAATAATGTAGAGAGTAAATGCGAAAATTGGCAAAAAATATAAATTTGTTATGGCAGACAATTTAATGGAATTGTATCACTGCTTCCTACTCTGTATTTTGGTTTTGGATGTTCTATAGTATTACTATGAAATGTTTTGATTTTGCTGATCGTAACCCTAACCGTAAAGTTCATTCATTATAATGACATATATCACGTTAAGTAAAGGCATGCAAGTAAGGTACATGTGATAAGGAATAGGTGGGGGGGGGGGGGGGGGGGGGGGGGGGGGGGCACGGGGGGGGGGCACATTAGACGCATTTGTCGTATTTGTCCGATATGAAATCACGCGTATCCTTATTTCGTTTCGCCAATCGATCAATGATTTATACGATGATCAGATTATATTTCACAATCAGTATAAAATATGTGTATGTATTTTGACTTGTATATTATAATATATAATATACTGTAGTATGTATAATGCGACTAAAATTTAGGATTTTAATACTTTCTAACAACAGTGAAGCATGAAGATATCTAGCTAAAATCAACTTCATATGGAGACTTTTGATGGGAAAAGTATAAATTTGTCTCATAACTAGAAGGATTGCAACTTTCCGGTTACAAAGGTACAAACAAGCTGGACATCTTCCTGTATATATCTGGAACTTGGACCGTATCAAGCATACCATTTGCATTTTTCTGTGATAGCGAGATGATGCTGACAAATGCTACTCTGATCAACGCAGCTTTGTAACCTTATGCATTTTTGTGTATAAAAATTCAATTCACTTGTCAGTATATACTTATTGGTTTCAAAACAAAAATGAGCAAATTATGAAAGATATGAGTGTATTGGAATACCAGCCAAGTACATCACTATGCGAGCTCATTGGGTAAATACTGTACATCACATAAGCATATCGAGCATTATATAATAAACGGAATTTTACGTGGTTTAAGCCG
>LJIJ01002127.1:14937-30880 GCA_001718145.1 Orchesella cincta
CAGAGGAACATCTGAGCCTAAAATAAGAATAATGCTTTCCTCTCTTCTGACTATTCTGCTATTCTCTTATGTCCGTTCGAAACATTTATTCTGTGACACGGGTGTTCTGTTAATATAATAATACATAATGCATATTGAATTGTATACTTATGCTTATTATACATGATCTTATTTATATGCACAATCTCTGTAATCCATACAGACATTTATATTGTCGATTTACCTTACCTATACCTACTTCAAGTGTGTTAAAAACGTTATTTTTGTGTACATAAGTATTCCAATTCGTTTGATTGGGCAATCACTTTGATACTGAATCTGATTATGATGTGATAAATTGCATTAAGGAATCGCATCCGGCTTAAACACGTAAAATTCGTTTATATGTATATAATGCTCGATATGCTTATGATGATGTACAGTTTTTCACCCAATGATGCTCGCATAGTTGATGTATTGGACTTGGGTTTCATACACTCATATCTTATCATAATGTGTGTACATTTTTGTTTTGAAACCAAATAAGTATATTACTGACAAGTGAATTGAATTTTATACACAAAAAACTGCATAAGGTTGACAAAGCTGCGTTGATCAAGAGTAGCATTTCAGCATCATCTCGCTTACAACAGAAAAACTGCCAAATGGTATGCTTTGATACGGTCCAAGTTCCAGATATATACAGGAAGATGTCCAGCTTGTTTTGTACCTTTGTAAACCGGAAAAGTTGCAATCCTTCTAGTTATGAGACAAATTTTACTTTTCCCATTCAAAAGTCTCCATATGAGTTGATTTTTAGCTAGATATCTTCATGCTTCACTGTTTGTTAGAAAGTATAAAATCCTAAAATTTAGTCGGCATTATACATACTACATAATATTATTATATATAATATACAAGTCAAAATAACATACACATATTTTATACTGATTGTGAAATATAATCTATCATCGGTATAAATCATTGATCGATTGGCGAAACGAAATAAGGATACGCGTGCATTCATTTCTACAAATACGAATGCGTCTAATGTGCGTACCTATTCCTATCACATGTACTTACTTGCATGCCTTTACCTGTAACGTGATATATGTCATTATAATGAATGAACTTTACGAGGTTACGGATCGCAATCAAAACATTCATAGTATACTATAGAACATCCAAAACAAAATACTAGGAAGCATGTGATACACTCATTAATATTGTCTGCCATAACAAATTTATATTTTTGCAATTTTTCGCATTTACTCTACATTATTATCCAACATCCAATGCTAAACCTTTTCTTATCCACACAAAGTTAAAATTGCCCGGAAAAAGTCCGCCATGAGTTTTCCCTATCTCGTAATTGATAAAAAAGGGTGTATCCTTGAGTTTTTAGGGTTGGTCTTGTCCCGTCCTCAAAAGCATCTTTATCATGTTCCGTTTACAAAGAGAATCCTACTTGCTACTCGCGGGATAGAAAACCAGATTCTGTGTATACTATTCGTATGGCATACATAGAACATCTATTTATACATTTCATACATTAACGAACGGATGAACATTGAATAGACAGGCCACGGCATATACCTAAGCACATCCGTAGTTGTTTCTTTGGTAGAAGTAGTCATTCGTAGTACGCACATTGTCATACGTACGTGCTTCCTCATAATAAAACATCTTGTGCCCTGTTCGTCTTCGTTCACTGTATCAGTCAGACAATTCTCCGTGTCTTGTCTATATCAGTCACAACAACACACGACGACTCTTCAAGCCCATATACACAGTTTTGCTCTTGCATTTTCACATTTTCTCTCCCATCATACTCTTACCAGTCTCAATTGAAACACATAGGAATAGTGCATACTACTACTCGCCTTGGAAAGTTTACTGAGAAGATAGAACAGCTTGGCATCTCTCCACTCTCTTATAACTTCCACTTGTCCATATAATTTTCTCCGGTTTCTCCTTGAGCATTGGTAGGTACGACACATGCAGTGAGGTAGTACCCTGTTATACAATTCGTCGAAACTCTGCAGGATATAAGAATGGGAAGAGGGGGAGGTCTTCTCTCGTTTTCACACGTTTTATGCTTCAAGCATATGAGATGCCATTGCCATTACCATATTATATGGAAACTAGTAGTATAGTCAGTAGTAAACGAGTGAGCGAGCAGACCAAAAATATGAATGCCCTTTTTCAAGGCTTTTCAGCTAGCGAGAGGAAGCAAAGACCTTAACTTGAGTCGTTTTTGCTGCTAATGCTATATTGTGTGTATATAAGATTCGTTCATTCCATTTCGAAGTCATGCTGCATGCATGCTTTTTTGCTCACTATAACCCATTCTAACAACCAACTTTTCTCTTCGGATATGATGCTGATGTGATATTACGTTAGGGTTTTATGTACCTACGCTATTGCATGTGCTGCTGATGTGCGTATACAATGAAGTGTATATACCTACTTTGCTTTTGAAAGCCAGACCAAAAGCAATTTTGTAGCAGGGCTCTAAGCATTAAATTTAGTTTCCTTCGTGGATATGGCAGCCCAGCATTAGTATGCTATGTATCAGAGTGGAGTAATGAAAGGAAGGCAATGCAATGCTTTTGCTCCTTCAGGAGAAGTAAGTGAAGCGAATGTTGATGTTATGTTATAACCGCACTAAGCACTATTATTCAACTTCATGTTTCTGAAAAGACTTTTTTTCTTCTGAACATGAGTTCAAATGCATATATACTACTACATCCATGCATGCTGCTGCACAGTTTCCCTTTGCTATTTCAAATTGAACGTGCTATGCCATGCTAACACAACCGTTGCTGATGATGATGACGATGATGGTGTGCTGTTTTCAGAGTAAATATGGGAAAAAAGTTTTTCTCAAGTTGTGGATATAAACATGTTGGTAGGTATACACGCGACACAATGTGTATAGTAATATGAGCTCGTAAAGTATTATGGAAGCACATTTGCAAAGGCCCACACCACCAGCCCTACGTTATGTATATATGCTTTTTATCTTGGCTCTACTACTCTTCGTTCTCTTCAATGTTGAACTTTTTTTTATGAAATGAAAATGCTTTGACGAGCTTTTGCCTAGCTCGGAAGAGTGCATTCAACCACAGGGCTGGCTGGATGAATGCCCAAAAGCTGCCCAAAGAAAGTAAGTGAACTTGTGGAAACGAGTATCCTTCGGAATATAAGTGATAACCGAACCTAGCAAGACATTAAAATTTCGTCATTAAAATAACAACTCAGTGGATAAGTATATCATTTGTGTAAGTAACGTGACTCTTCCTTAACTCACCATTCAAAGAAGGGCGAGAATCTTGACGTGAGTCAGAAAAATAATCTTCAAGGTTTTGCATAGACGCGTTGAGCCCTTCTATAGAACTGCATAAATGATTCAATGCAGTTTTTCTTTTCTGCCTAAAACATAATGGTTCAAAGAACATCGTCACTAACTTCGTAGTTACTAAACCTCTAAACTAGTTAAGAAACGAGGAATAGAAAATTTAATTGAAGCTCCAAAAAGTACGCCGAAATGTTTCCTCTCTGGCCTTGATCATTGTTTGTGTGTCCGTGGTTTTAGTTTGAAGAGAGTGAAGGTTTTTTCCTGTAATTTAAAAGGTCATCAATAATTATCCTGGAATAAAAATGACATACCAAGCATACCGAACCTGCGAAACCCCTTATCATCCGGCTGTGTAGTGGCCAAAACGGATTTTTGGAGCACTGGGGTGTGTTGATTTGGTTAGTGGTGGTGTGTGTTCTTCAGTAGTGCGGTGCGGTTCAGTGTGAAGCTCCCAACTACTTTGGAGGTTGAGTGGCAAAGGTGTGGTTTAGTTCCAAGTTGATGGTTATTGTTACTAATGTGAGAATTCCATGACACGATCAGTTTCCAAAAAAACCGTCTTTGTTGTAATCAAAGAACGAACTGAATTGCATGGTAAAGTTTTGCCAAAAAACGGAGCTTGAGAAAGTTTTGATGGAACTAAAAGAATCTTAATAATTTTACAAAACCATCAACCATTCAATCCTCAACTTCATTCGTTCTAAATTAAATTCATTCGCATGCAAAAAATATTCCACAAAAGTTATGAATTTTGCATGCGATTTAACAAACATATTTGAATTTCATACAAAATGTGCGGTTGGGATCCAAAATTCCGTTTTCCATTGCAAATTTGGGTTCACTACACCAGCCTCAGCGAAGGTGAAGCAGGATGATAAAACAGTTATCGATATTACGAACCGATTACCAACATTTAATAAAATGTAGTGGCATTGAGAAAACTACGATTTTCCAAGTTGGGCCGAGAAACGTGCAGCGAATAGCGGATGAGGAAAGCATTTGATTGTGCATGAAGAAGAGGAAGCGGAGAAAAGCGAAGAAAACGAGAAAAAAAAGTTGATTTAAGTATACAGGGAAAATCGGCGGCGGGCGAAGCGGATCAAAGGGTTGTTGGAATTGGCTTCTTGGAGAAATGGTTGATTTGATGAAGTTGTGTCAGTTTGAAATCAATCTGTCATCCACCGTCTAACCATGATGATTGATATTTGTGGATAAGATTTGTGTAAAGTCAATTAAAAGTGAAGAAGTGAGAAGGAGAAGAAGTAAGGGGGAGAGAGTGAAGAAGTGTTTTGTTTTGGAGATGATCAGCATACATGATCAGTTGTGAATGCAAATCTCGGCATCCGATGATTTGACAAGGTGGAGGAAAGTGTTTGAAATAGTTTTGATAGTACTTAACGCCCTAAACATGGAGTTGAGCTGCACAGTCCGTGGCGCGGAACCCGTGACCTACACGTGGCCACTGAGTGGAGGAAAGGTAAGGGATCAGTTGTTTAATTAAGATTAAATTTTAAATATTTAATTCATGCAATGGGAATATGTGAGGAGTGCCTTGCGAAAATAGTTTTCGTGTGATTAAATGAATGATTCATCTAAGTAATTTATTCTGTAATTTTGCAGGATCGGTATGATGGAGCGATGGAAATTGCCGAAACTATCAGGTATGTAGACGTTTTATTGTTATTTGTTACACTGAAGTGTTTTTCCAAGAATGGAATGCGTAATAACACACTGACTACTGGGGAGTCCTCACGATCACATAACGTTTATGACATGACCTTCTATTGATAGCAAATTTATTACGTGACCTTTCTTATTGTTGTTGACACTGATTTCTTAGAAGAGTGCATCATGCACGTGTGTTATTTCTAGAACTGGCCGGCCCTGTCAACTGATGACAAAATACATCAAAAGTTATACAACTTGCTTAGCTCTGCCAATTTTGTAATGGTAGTCAAGTTATTATACTCAGCTCAGCTGTTCTCTTTCTGGGAATTGCATTGTTGTGCTTAAGTGAACTGGAAATGGTACAAGCGGGATTCCATAGCTTTTGTCACATTGTATTCATGGGAAATGGAGGTCAGAGGCAGGTCTTTTGTTTTCAAATTAGTGTTTTTATAGTCGCTAATTCAGCTAGCGTGATTCTTTCACATTGAATTTCTTTTTGGTATCAATTAATTGATGGATCTGTCAATCCATTATGTAAAAGCTTTTGGAAAAGAGTATGTGCGTATTGCTCAGCTATAGTATCACCAATCCCGATATAAAACCATCATGACATTACCATGAACATCTGCAACTTATTTAATTAAAGTTATTAACACTGCATGATAATTTTATTTAGTGAGAACATGTATCGTAGTATTCCATGAAACCGGCAAAGTGTCTGAATCCGGTTGTTGGACAGCGTAGCATAGTAAGTAAGGGAATTTAGCGGAGTGCAGATTGCATTAGTTTATGCAAATATCCCAATGCTACATGTTAGTTAGGTATTATTTTGGCCTTCGGAATTCACTTTGATGAGCTGTGTCTCCAGCACACCAGCCTATACAAAAGTGGCAATGCAATTAAATTTGCAATACTAAAAGGGGAACATGATACTTGATTATGTGACATAACTGTAATAGAATTATTAAACTATAATCAGTTCATTGCATTGTTCGGCTGTTGATGCTTTACAACGATATTGTTTGGGTTGTATGGAAAAAATATTGCTAGTCCTTCATGCTTTCAAAGGTGAAGGTAATGGGCCCGTTGAAATTGAGACTTTTCATATATTTTTTGTGGATTTTGTGCGAGTTAACTTTCATCTCCGGGCCTATTTTGATTCGTGCTGTGCACATATTTAATATTCCAGCAAAAGAAAAGTAGCTCTTTAGGCTCGAGTGGCTTCTAAGACTAAGATGGACATAATTTCCATTGTATTGTAGTTATTATTATTTTTCTTTCTTCTCGTGGCTCGTCTCGTCCGTTTCATTATTTTTGCTTCGCTCGTGTATTTCATATATCAAGTAGCAGCGAAGCAAAGTGATGAGAGGCGGACGTGACTGGAAGTAGACCTTGTGGCAATGCAAGGTATTAAAAGCAAGATGAATACTTTTTGTAAGATAGGCAGCATGACATGCTGTGTAATAATAGAATGCAGAGTGTACGTATATATTTTGGTGCACATGCAGAAACATACATCTATTATGCTTTGTAAGCGATATAACTTGCGAGGCAAAGGAAGATCGAAAAAGAAAGAAATGAAAACGAAATCCTGTTTTAGAGGTGGCTCAAGTCACTCAAATGGATTGCAGGACTTGACTTACTTACTTGCTTACTTTACTTCCAGTGGTGTTGTGAAGTGATGATGATGGTGAGTACATTCAGTCCTTTCTTAATCGTGCATACACTCACTCACACACCAAACGATGATGATTGAATTGCACACATGCATAATATCTAGGTTTATTCAGTTGGCTCTTGCCTGCCTTGTAATGTAGAATAGCATGAGAGTACTGCCGTGGGACACGATAGGAAGGAAGGTAGAAAATGTGGTGTAATGTAATGAATGATATAAAGATTCTGGCTGGATATATTTGGTCATGCTCTTGCTGATAGGGTAGGTAGGCAAATGCGGATTATATGCGTGTCTTCTTCGTGTTTCTACTTAAGGTTTAATAATGATGGCTGAGAGTTTGGCCCAAGAATATTATGTTGTCTCGCAATGTGAATATGTAGGTAGGTAGATACGGCGTGCCACATTTTGGACTCTGCTGTTGATTCTCTTAAATTGCTCCTCTCGTCGTCTTTCTTTGGTTTTTGGACAAGAGCTATTGGTCAATGAGCAGTTGATGTTGGTTCTTAGATTGGCATGTTAATTCTTCTCATGCATGAAAATGGGCATTGGGAAAATTCGTCATGTACATCAACCCATGTTTGTACAAAATGATCAGGGATATTCACTCTGTGTTCAACCGTAAGATTTTCATTTCAATCACAATCAACCAGTCGTTCATGCATGCATCCAGTAAACCTAAAACTCTGAGTTGTACTCATGGTTCCAAATACCGTGCTTGGAACAACCTCACTGGACTGGAGGCTTCGCCATTTCAATTTTCTCTTCAAATGTAGTCTTGTATCCATTGTTGATTGTTGTAATCATCACTTGGCCAGTCCCTGCAATTTTATATATGGTCTTAGTACTCTTAGTACTCGTAAGAAAGAAGTTAAATTTGATTGAACGCACGCATGATGGCAATGACAGATTGATTGTTAGAAAAAGCTGTATTATGGATTAATAAATGGTATGATGAGTTTGGGTATAATAAGAAATTAGCTGACGCCTGCAACCTGTTCATGTTTTCGTGGGTGCAACACATACGTTGAATTTGTTTAAGGTAATATCTTTACCCCTTCAGAATTTTGTCAATATGTAATGTAATCAAAGCATTTTTCTTCATCCATTCCGACTTTTAAAACACTTTTAGAACAAACTGTGAACGATATATAACGTATAAATAGTTCTGCTTTCCAAGAAACTGCTATCAACAATTTTATATATTTGACTGGAGACTGCTTTATCAATGATCATCTTGTTTCAACAGCTTAAAATCAATTGTGATTGGCGACTGTAAAATTAAGAGTTGACTTAAGGATGATGTGTATGAATTATAATTTAATGTTTTAATGGTTCCGTTAAACTGGTATCAAATCTTATTTTGAAAAGACGAATTTAACTCAAAGTTTGTAAGTAATGAATGAAAGAAACAGCAGATTTGATTGTTTCTTTTGGTAAAGTGTGTAAATTTAGTTGTATGTATTCTCTTAAAAACCAATATGCATGCTTATTTAGACACGATACGATGATGTCACAATTAGTCCACAACACCCACCTAATCGTACAGTTATTTATGTGCGAATAGATTTAGATTTGTAGGAAAGCTTTTTGTTCAAAGAATGTTGTTTGGCAAAGACACTCATTCATGGGTAGTGTTTCCGTTCGTTCTATTTAAAAAAAATTCTAAATGCATTTTGCAGGATATTATTTTATTTCTACTGCAGCTCAACTTGCATCGTTTGGAAACAGTTTTCCTCTTGACACCTTTTTCATACATACAAAAATACAAAATTGCGTTTGGCTAGGGTGTGTGTTCTGTGTACGTAAGCCGAGAATGTGGAGATGTGTAAAGTTGGCAGAGAGCCAGCAAAACGAATCCGGGACCGTGTTGGAACTTGGAATCGTCAAGAAATATTAAAATAAACTATGATGATTGTGATACATACCGTTTGAGTTGTTAAACAGCAAACTCAATGTGAGTAAGCTATGCATATGTGTGTTTTAAAATCGTTAGCTAGATAAATATCTGTAATACGTGCAAGATTTCAACAGGAGAAAGCTTAAGTTCTTCCAAGTTTAGTAGATGGGGTAAGCAAAATACATAATAGTTTAGGATTGGGATAGGTCTGACAATGTCATTGAGTTTCAGTAACATTGGTTAAAATTTCGATTAATAAACATAAACATACCCCTCAGAGCAAAATTTGATTGAGATTTGATTGCTATACGTTTATTATGTAAAATGTGTTTAATTGTAATATGAATATTTAAAGAAATATTTTAGTATGCGTAAACCAAAATCGACGTGAAAGTAAGAAGTAAGACAGGAGTACAGAGTACAATGGACACAACAGAAAGCACATGTTTGTAAGTATGATTAGGTAAGTTGAGCAAGTTTAGTGAAAAAGTAGTGAAGATTTAAACAATCACTAAGCTTCTACTCGCAATTGCGCTGGCACTGACGCGAGGTCTTTAAAATAGGTGTTACTTGGTTATGAAAGTTACGTTGTTGTACGGTGTAAAGTGTATATCGATCTTTTTTGAGCCACGGTTACGAATTACAAACTATATATGTAGCTCTCCTAGACTCTCGTGATTCTTGCGAGATAAGTTGGGATAACTATCCCTTTCCCCACCAGTCGCCTTCCATAACACACTGCTGTGTTTGGCATTTCTGTTTCTGAATAATGCATAAAGTTTGGACTGACTGAATTGAATATTTTTGGTACAATGACAGGACAGGACATTAACGATGATGCTATTAGAAATGTTTTAAAAAAAGATCTACTACGACATAATGGAAAAATGAGGATGGTAACAGTTGACAGAACATACCTTCGTACCTAATGCCACTTGAAAATATATTTAATAGCATTTCATTGTTCACATTTCAATTCGTTTCAACTATTAAAACAGTGTGGGGTGTGTTAATGTTTGTTCTCTTTTCGTCTTTTCTTCACATTATGGGAAAAGGGTTTGGGTAGAAACGCGAAAAATTATTGCACAATGTAATGTTATATGTAATGAGTCGTCAAATGATGTTTTGTTTTGTTGACTTGAGAGAAAACTGGAAATTTTGGAAATGAAATTTCAAATTAACTTTTCTTTGTCTGACAGCAGGATTGGATATTATTGTTAGAGGTTCTAATTTAATATCATGCTTTTTCTCCTCGAACAAGTAAATTTTGTCAGTTTCCAACATTCATTGTCTATTTGTAACAAATGTATTTGGTTGTTTGTTACTGATGTTGTGTCTTCTTACTTGAAAATGACAGCTAATATGTAACTAAAGCCAAAAAGATTTAATGTAGTAGATAATAAGGACCGAGGACTTCATTATTTTTCCTTCCGTATCCACAGAGTCACACTATCTATTTATTAATTTATGAAGCTTTCAGCAAGAAAAGAGAAGAACTGTATCAGGTTGTTGAAACTATTTTGAAATTGGGATGATGTCACAATTTTCTCAATATGAATTATGGAGAATATAAAGCAAACATTTAACCCACATGAATTTAATACGACTTTAATTTATTTTTAAGTATTGGAGTTGTGACACGAAAAGCTTATTTTAAATTCAAAATTTTGCCTTGTGATCACAATTGGAATATTAGTTAATATTAACTTGTTATAAATTAGTTAGTGTTAACCGTAACCTTATGGTATCATTCAGATAAGTGAAATAAGTCAATTTATACATTGAATATAAACGTAGTGCAAGTCTTTAATTTTTTGTTGGTTATAAGTATGGCATGATATAGGAACTAGCATAAGTGTAAAGTTAAATAAGTTAATAATATTTGGTTATTTATGGTTTTGTGTGTACCACAGTAATCTATACAAGAATTGAAGTAAGCTAAATTGTCTTGGGAGAAATAAAATATTACACATGTCATTTTTCCTTACTGTATGACTGTATGATAAGCGTTCGTTTTTATAGAAATGCGAATCGATATATTGACGGAAAATGTTCCGAGCGATCGCTCCCCCTATACCAAAATGGATGTGCCTTGTACAGAAACTAAATCATGTGATATTGACTGTCTGTCTGGGTAGAAAGTGACTTTTCCCAGTGGAAAATATTTATTCCCTATAGATAGTACATAAATAGTCGAAATTCGCACTACCCTGAAAAGTAGGAATTAGGATACAACATTTATTATCTATTATCTAAAAACTGGCAAATGCCGAAATGTCCTTGGGGAGAATTTTTCATTATGAATCTGCCTACAACTTATATAGTTTGATTAATTATATTCCATCTATGGCATCTATGCAAATGTTAACTTTACTGTACTAGTTGGATTTAGAATATTTGTAATGACATATCATATCATAATTGTATTTCGATTGTAAGAACAAAGAGTACTCTTAGCTTCCAGCTTCTACTTTCAACCCCTTAAACCGTCCTCAAACATATTTACACGACAGGGTTAATATAAAATTAAGCCTTTTGGCAAGAATTGCAATTTTTCTCAAGTTCATCCAATCTTGCCATTCGTATGTACACATTTTAAAAGTTGAAAGTTCCATTGGAATCTCAGTAAGCAGTCAATCAAATACTAACAACGAAAATTTATAATGTACCAATTCAACGTAAAAACTGGGCCAAACATTTTAAGGTGTTGTATTAAAATTATAAGTTTCACTTTACGTTTACATGTTCTATATAACCCCTAGAAGGTTGTGTAATAAATTTAGACATACCCATTGACCACGTAAAGAGTAGAAAAGGTCTAGTCTTGATAATAACAAAGACGAATGGTGACTAATATTTATTGTGGGATTCACCATCACATGCTAATAAAAAAGATGATAGTAAAGATGAAAAAGGAAAATAGCAAAAATTATTTCTTAAAATTTTATTTCTCTAGATTTTTAAATATAGGAGTAAAATTTGTATTTTCGGAGTATGTAAACCCTTTGCCATTTTCAACCACCTTACTACTTACGATCGTACGACTATACTTACTACAATGGATGGAAGTGAATTAAACCAAGTGAATGGGTAGGCTACTTTTTAAGCTCAGTAAAGGTATAGTGGTTGTATTTTTGTAATGATAGACGTGGTCGTGAAAATTGTAATGAAAGGACATATAGAAGCCAAAGGAGGATTACATTTGGGTGCGACGAACCCTCTTTTTCATCTCTCTCACTTTCTTTGCCTAGCTCTAGCTGACGATTCGCTAGCTATCCTACAAAATAGCTCTTTTCGTTTGCCTTTGCTGTCGTCTTTTTGTGTTTTGTGTGAAGGAGCGAACGTGAGCGTACATATATATAGTGTGGTTTTCCTCATTCATGTATCAATATGCAGTCCTGTAGTTCTTAACAATTGACTGTGTTTGTGTAGAAGTAGAACTTGGTAATTTTCTATGCGTGTGTATGGATAAAAAAGGGCTGACTAAATTGACTTGGTTCGAATATGGCATGTATATGATACTATGATACGCAGAAAATGCATGGGCTCAAAAGCTTTGTCTCTTTGCCTCTGCTTCTACTCTACTACTCGTCGTGTTGTGTGGTGATGTGATGTTGGCTCGATGAACACCGCTGCTGTTACTCCTTCCGAATCTCAAATGTTTGCTGGTTGCTCGCATCGTGGATCTCTTTTTGGGAGATTTGTTGTATGTATGCAGTGTGTGACGAGTGGCTACGTGCTTGGTTAGCTATTAGGGAATGGAGGATAAATGACTTTCCTGCAATCATCCAGCAGAATCTCTATCCCCGTTTTTATTCCTGAAGGAAAATGTTTCCATCTATAGCAAAGCTGAGAGCATACATCAGCACATGGATAGAAAAGTGCATTGAGGAAAGTCTTTTATTTATAATGTTATACTATGCGATAAGAATGTTTGATTATAGCAAAACTAGGACCCTGGAAATATATAAAAAGTAGAGAAGAAAAACTGAGATCCTCAAACAGTGTCATCCTTATTTGATACTACTGAAGTTAGCTCAGCTCATTCCTAAGCTTATCGTTACTCTGTATCTATATTACGTTTCATTTCATTGATGTGATATATTATACATGTATGTATTAGACATAAAATGATATAGTATATTATAATAAAAGAATAAAATATAGCTTTGATGTTAGTCGAGCATGGAACTTGGAATGGAACAAGGCTGAAGACTTACATTTTTAATATTGAATCACGTATACTGGTATAGTATATGCTGCATATTATGGTGAAAACTGACTACCGACAGTATAAGATGAACATAAAATTATACCGGTCTTGTGATTCCCATCTTTTTCTTTTAAAAAACGAACCAGAGCTGTTCCAGCAGCAGCTATAGCTCTGATATTTATAATGCTCCTGAAGTAAAAAAAAATATAAGGCTTTGTGTTCGGTTCGATGTTGGACATGGGCTTACTGCTGGAAAGTAAGGATTTAAGTGTAGTATCCCTCAGGCAAGTATTTCACCATGCTTAATGCCAAAGAAGAAACAAGCCTGTTGTATGTGATGTGCACTTAGCTTTATAGATGATTATATGAGCGAATCTTTTGATGTATTTAACTAGGTTTGTTAGGTCTCTACTCTCGCTATTTTACTGACTGCTATTATACCATATGCCTTTTTGGGAGTTGGTTTATTATTGTTCGCACTATTATATCAGTGTGTGTACTCCTTTATAATTCCATATAGTAGATCACATGTTGTTGGCAAAATATGAATGTAAATGAGTTCCAGATCCCTTTTCGTTAAAGCCACTACTCGGTGTACTTTATTTGTGCGCTGATCTCAGTAAGGTCTGCATGATTCTTGTATGATTGTTTTGCAGTATTTCATTTTTGTAGTAGAAAATTATATTCCTGGTCCGGGTTTATCTCAAGCTTTTTAGAATGAATCATGTTTTATATCCGGTAACCAAAATCTATATATATATGCAATATGCAGGGAGTAAGTTATTGATTTTCTCGACATCGTGTTGAATCTGTTCTGTTACGATACTGCACTTTTTTGTGCTACATCTGTCAATCTCCTTCCGTCCGCGTCCCTACTCTGTTGCTCAGTTGATATTTTGTGGCTTTTTGTACATGAATAAAGTTACATCACTACAGCAGGGTCTACCACATAAGATGAACTGCTTAGGGCTTCAAAGCTATGCCTCAAACCCTAACATGAGCATGGAAGAAGAGAAAACGAAGGGAAAGGGAAAAGTTCCGTTCTTTCGGAAGAATACGCTTCTTTTTCCAAGATGTGACTTAGCTTTCTTAGTACTTGTTCGATGCTTACGCTTGCTGTATTAACATGGAGTCAGCGAACATACGTACTCTGTTCTGCCTTAAGTTTATGCTAAAACACCATATCATATAATCATATATCATGATATATTCTAAAGAAATGTATCCGATACTGCTGCATCTAATGCTAAATTTACAAAAATTTGGGTATCCGTCGCAAGTCCGCTGTATCTGCTAACCCGAAAGTAATAGAAAAATAGAGACATAACATGCGAGCATTTTTTGCTGACTGGCAATAAATGCTGCTGATGACGCAACGGACTGCGTAGTTGGAAAGTAGACATATATAAAAGTAACGAATGTGATGCAATAAGACCAGTGAAAGATTTAGTTTGATTGAGATGACATAAAGGGGTTCAGTTCTGTTCGTGAAATCATTTTCACAGCGGCCTTCAGCTGTTGTGAATGCTTTCGTTGATACATACATTAGATAATTATTTTCTTTACATTTTTAGTACTGATTAATAGAAGGAATACACTTACATGTATGAAAACGAACGCGTAAACCCTTCAGATTTGCAACAAATGCCTATAACAAGAATGCTCATTTTCCGTCGTTGTCACTATAAACATTACAAAAAAATTGTATCCAATTTTGTCTCCATCTCCGAACTCAACAATAATCTAAGCAGGTAAGCTTACAATATTCGAAGAAGTATTATAAAATGCGCTGTGCAATGGAATGTGCGTAAGAAAAAATCGATGAGTCAATGTTTAGAACTTGATGTGGGTAATTGGGTAGGAAGGAGAGGGCCTTTATGGATGGGAGAGCAACAGTAGGTAATAGACAGTAGACAATGTGTAGATTTTATTTACATGTTAAACATGCTTAGTATTTTGGCTAGTTTAAGTAGTAAGAAAGCTATTGGTGCAATCAGGGCTTAAAAACGACGGAAAGGAAACAATTTTTTGAAAGCATACAAAGTATACTAGCGTTTCATGTTAAAACCTTCAAATATGAAGTTGAACGAATGTAATTCAGTAGAGTCTTGAGTATCCTATTACAACAAAGTATTAGGGGCTGTTTGATAGCTATATGCAAAATCATAAAATTACACACAGTACGTACCGTACGGTATGGTGTATAGCGAAACTCCTCTTCTAGTGTGCTATCTGTGTATTGCCTGAATATATTTAGCAGCTTCATTAGTACATTTGATTTATCTCTGTACTTACATTAGCAAGCGTGCATAACGTATTACATGCCATAATATTATTGCACTTTTTAACATTACAAATATTATGCATAACGCATATGTGCGCTTAAAAATTAAACAAATTCATTGCCACTGTACAGTAAAGTGCGTATAAAAATGTGCGTATACATCGGAACGCCTTTTTTTGCTTGTTTGGTGACTGCATGTTTTAAAGTAAGCAGCTACTTGCAATGTGCAAGTAAATTTTTATTGTTTTCTATAAACACGACATACAGAACATTGAATATTTTAATTATTCGTTTAAGCAAGTTACAATCAATCTTCGATCGGTGAACCAATTTGATGAAGATGACAAATCTTTCCTCCCTGTTAAATATTAACTACAGAACCTTCTTTTTTTAAATAAAACTTCTTACGAACAAGAGTAGTTGAACTTTGAAGTTCTGAATTCAAGTGATGCGCTTGCTACTTACAAATTCTATGTGCGTTTCAATTAAAGTGTACTCCAGTAGTATGTGCACTCATTTTAGAATTATAAACAATATTGAACAATACGGCCAGTCAGTGGTTGTTCGTTGTTCGCAAGGTTTATGAATATCAATCGCATCTCTGTTGCATTTAATCGACAAAGCTGTCAGATGTTCGTCAATAGGTGGTACTTCTGCATCTCTTCAGCAAGTATATTAGAAAAAATTGTGTCTTCATTTTCAGTACAGATTCGTCTGACTATGCGACTAAAACATTAGCTATATTTATATACCGCTCGTTATCATTCGGTCTGTCATACATTGTTAGTTCAGCGTTGGTCGCTTTTGCCTTAGCTTTCGCAATTTTACTTACCTAGTTCCTATCTCTCACTTACAGTCAACCCTAC
>LJIJ01002128.1:0-30875 GCA_001718145.1 Orchesella cincta
AATCCGAGTTTTTTTTAGGTGAAAAGGCCTCATGAATGTGATTAGTCTGTCACAAGCGATTCTCAAGTCACTTCCAATCTCAAAACTCACTTACGACTCCACTCCGGACAGAAGCCGTATGCGTGTGACCTGTGTCCAGCTAAATTTACGCAGTTTGTCCATCTAAGCTGCATAAACGACTCCACAACAATGAGCGCCCGTATGTGTGCTCCACATGTTCCAAGAAATACATTTCTGCTAGCGGTCTACGAACTCATTGGAAGACAACAAGTTGCAGTCCCACGCCCGAGGATGAGTTCAACCTCCAACAAAGGTCTTCTCCCACCCACAGTAGCAATGGGAATGGATCACCTCCGAGTGGACACTCGAGCATCCTCCATCCTACAAGTCACACCATTCCGATGATGGCAGCTGTAGTGGTATTTAAATATTTTTTTAGCTAGATCATCAACTAATAATGTAGCTTAAATGTTGATAAAAATAACATAACAGTTCCGCATTTTCATTTTTTAACAGAAATGATTGACGTGGAAAGTCACGAAGACAGCATGACCTGCTCCTCTCACCCCCATCAATGTTACTCATGAAGCCGGGTGTTCAAATCGATGTCGATATGGGTAGCCTAGACAGACTTCAAATGCCGAAACCTGGTGGAGGTGATGGTCCAGCGTCTCATCGCGCATCAATTGAATGCAAGTAGAATGTTTGGAGGTGATGAAAATTCAGTCAAAGGCTACAGCTTCCCATTAATAATGTTATGATGGTTTGATCAAGTTTCATAGACGTTTTCAATAATTCATTTTCCGACATGCACATCAAATTAAAACATAACCAAGATTAAAGAAGGTATAGTAATGTAGATACTGGAATGGTAAAGTCGCAACCAACCCCAGAAAATACTACTGTGTTTTGTTTCAAATTGTTGGTTGTTTAATGACCAAAATTTATTTTGCTACACATTTTCATGTAAAAACGCGTAGTTGCATAATATTTGAGATTTGTTTTAAAAGTTAGTAAATATTTCCTCCTTTCATTTTTAATCCAAATTAATAGCTGATTGTGTATTTGACTCTTGAATAATTTTTAATTTTACGATGACGTAAGCTTATGCAAACTGATGACTGAAATGAAAGCGAATTAATCATAACGGTTTTATAAGGCAGTCGTCCGTTGGTGGATCATCAAAGTGGGTCGTATTTTGTATTTTTTATTTACTATTTAATGTGTAAAAACAAGCATCTCAAGACGTCCATCATCATTGTTTAGATATTATATTATTAAGTACATGTAGTATAATAAAACTTGATGGTATCATCAAAATATTTGATACAATCTAACGAAAAGTACCATTTAGTAATCATGTAAAAGTGTATATGTATGTATGCTAGACTAGTTAATATTAAATACATGTGTACTTTTAATCATTAAAGTTTTTACCCGATGTTATCTCCCAAGTTAAGGACAATCGAAAATGGATATGGAAATAAAATGTAAAGATTTACTGCTAATGTAATGTTAAGTTGATCTTCTGTTCAGCCGTACTGTTTTAATGGTTTAGACATAATATATTTATTATGTAGTGTTGAATGTACAACTGTAGATATGAAAATAAGTAGAAAGACAATAAATACATCAGAATATAGCAGTTGTCCTTATAATTTTATTGAAATAGTAGTTTTGAAATCATTGATATATGGCATTATCTACGAAGTAAAAGTAACGTTCTCTACCAGAGTAGTCATTTGGTATGCATATTGCATAAGAATGAGCCTGAGCATGGGCTTTGTTCATTTACCTTCGTTACCTGAGATCGATCGATTATTGCTATGATATGCTTGGAGAAAACATTGGATTCTGGACATAACCAGCATACCTGTCAGGTGAAACTAGTTTGACTCAATATTACGTAAGAGTGGTGATGAAGTACGATTGAAGTTCAAAAGTAAAACATTAAAATAAATTAAAATGGATGAAAAGTTTCTTGAAGAATTAAAAATCCGTATCTGTGCAAGATATTCTGCAAGAGGTAATCCGAAACTAACCTTAAATTATTATTATAGTGACATCTTCCATTTAAACAAAATTATTGTCTGTATGTTTGATTAGCAACGACCGACCACAGGATTTCGATTAAGCACTGCAAGAGGTCCGAGGAGCTTGTCCTCTAATGTGTCAACTATTCCGATACGTCTGCAATGGTTACCAGTGCATCTCCAACTGCAGATTCGACGAAATCACTACGCTAGCAAGCTATCGCCCAGAATCTGCTGCATTTACATTTTCATTCAATAGGCCGAAAACGGGAAGACGACGACAAGAATCAGAAGATGGGAGCGCAGTTGGTGGAAGAAGGGCCCCATCAGCATTTCGAAGTCGGGCTAACCATTCCAGCGCAGGGTAATGTGATGAATGAGATGTTATTATGAACCCTAACTTTGCCATGATTATATAAACTTAAATGAAAACAACATCTCTATAATCTATAATCCATCAGGATGAATAATGTTAGAGCTGTCTCATCCACACGTGCCAATACATTTATCCCAGAAGACACTGTTGAATTCATACCCGATTTGGATGATGTCAGGGAGGAAGACTTACAAGGGACCGTGGCATCAGCTCCGGCGTGAGAACGAGAACAATTTGACATTAGCTAAATAAGAAGTAGTACCGCCAGTATAAGTGTACAAATTTTATTATTAACATGTTTTAGATATGAAATTCAGCGAATGGCCAGTCTAAAAGAGTTGGATGAAGAATTAATGCAGAGTAAACCCTTCTCAGTTGTGGATGGCGTGAATTTACGAAAATTGTGCAAATTCATTGTACCTGAGAAGCAGTTAATGGAAGTATGCATGAGACTATTTCTAAGCTAAATGTTAACAAAAGATTCAATGCATTAATTTTACACATGAAGCTAAAAAAACTAATGTCATGTTACAGCATGATGAGCTGTGGACATGGGACAGCCTGTATACGGAAATAATTTCTTCACCAGAGCTCGGCGATCTAATTCGTATATCTAAAAAGGATGCTGGGGATCCTGACGTGGATGCTATTACATCAAAAGTCCCACAGTAAAACTTGTAACACGAAACAAAAAGTGGATACAAATGAAAAGTAAACCAGAATTTAGGTTTTCTAGAATATCAATCATAGTTTATATTCAAAATGGAAAATTTTATACACTTATTATTTTAACAACCGAGTATAAAGTACAAAGTTTAGTTTAATTCTCGGACAAAAAAGTCGATTACAGTCTTTAAAATACATATACAGTATCACATTTCTTGTATGTATTGTTTGCCATTAGTATAATACAAATGTACACAGAGTTACCCTCATCAAAAATACAGTAAACTTTTACAAAAATGTTAATATCTATCATCGTCACTTTCGTCATCGCTGCTGTTTCTTGGAGGTCTCCGTTTTGGCGGAGTAAAACAATATGACGCAACTTTGATTTGACCAGTCTTATATAACTCCTGGGTTTTTGGAACGTGAGTACTCCAAAAATCTGGAGGTGTATTGTTCAAATTGACTGGCGGAGCTTTCGATCGATGTCTGGAACATCTATTGATAATTCTTGCGATCTCCTTCTCGTCCAATTGAGATTCCAGACCTGCATAGTACTGTGGAGGATTGAGGATGGATTGACAGAATTAAATTAGTGCATGAGTTTATGTTACAATAAAGGAACATGGAGTATATTGATATAATAATTTGTACTTACCTGCTGGCAATCATGGCACTCATGACCTGCCAGTAGAGCACGCTCAGTTTTCTTTCGAACAGTCTTTTCTTTATACCTAAAATTGGGACTTGGAGAACCTCGTTTCGGAATTCTGTTTTAATAAAATAAAATAATAATAATATATCATTCATATAAGTTAAAATTATGCATCATTTTAAAAATAACATTGTCAGACTAACTTGTCAAAATCTTTTATTAGATCCATGGTAGACTCTAGTCTTTGTTTTCCAAATCCCGTCACTTTCGTCGGAGGGTCCTTATTAATTAAATTATCTTGAACCGGACTTAGTGGTTTGTTCCTAGTGACACCAGCAGATGTAGATGCTTTTGGCGATGAGGGAGGTGTCCGAAATTCCTCTTTTTGTTTGTGTAAAGGTATCACCACTTTAATGTCTTTTATTGGACTAACTTCAAAAAACGTTTCAGAGAGACCACTAGAATCTAGTTTATCCTTCTTTTCTTTCTTCTTTTCCATTATTTCGTCACTCTTCCGCTTTGACCCAGAGGCTATTTTAACATTCTCACAATCATCACTAGTCACTTCAGAAGAAGACGACAATGTTCCTCCATTGTATTCCTTTAAAGTGGTTACATCAACTTTTTTCTGGGGAAAATTTCTAGCCATCGTCAGCAAGTTCACCTGTCTCATCCTTTTTGGGTTCGTCGATAGTCTAGATTTTTGACGTGGTATGTTTGCATCCACCCAAGCTTCCTTTTTCTTTTTAGTAACCACGAAGGAGTGTTTCGGTGGGGGCAATATCGTTGCATCCAATGAAATCACAGACTCGTCCAAAGTTTTGTTACCATTATTAGCAGGTTCTTGAGTAGAGTTTTTAGATCTTGGTAAAGGCCTGAATGGAGGAGTTGCTTCAATAACTGCTGGAGAATCTTCCAAAAACCCAGTGTCATTGTCATTACATTCTATCAGCTCAGGGGTCGCTGCCCTCTTGAAAATCGGTTCCACATCCACATAAAGCTGACGTCGGAATGGCTCAGCCCCATCTATATTAGCGTCTTTTCCCAGTGAGTCCTTGGGATTCAATTTCGATTCATTTTTGATGACCGGGGATGGAGTCTTGGCACGGGAATAATTCAACGACTTCAAGTTGTAATTCATCAAGGAAGGACTTTTGAAAAATGTATCATCGTCATCAGTTTCCTCATCATCATCAACTTGGGTTGGTCGGTTTAAAGTTAAACCAGGGTCTTTAAATTCAACTGTGGGCGGAAGCAGGGCAGAGTTTCTGAAACAGAAAAAACAATCAATAAAACTAAATTTATTCCCAAATCAGCTATTAGTTATCATCGTAGAAATCAAGTCTTACTGTTGAGGAGACTCAGCATTACGTTCCAATTCCGCAAATTTTACAGATACCGCATCCAACAATAAATTCAAGACTGCGTCCTTGGGTCGAAGTCCCCGAGATATCAACGCACCAACAAGAAATGATGACGATGGTGGCTCCAACGATGAAGCCGTTAACTTTTTACTGCCACAATTATCCTTCGCAGAAGAACCGTAAGTGTCCAGCACATTGCCGTACAAATCATTCCAATTCTTCCTAAGCTCCGCCGAGTCTTCCATGTTTGGCGTCGTAGACCGTTCTCCTTATCAGTTGAGTATCCTGGCACAGGTAGCACTTTAATTGCTATTTAAAATTTAATACAATATTTACTCAGCCTTTGTCTCTATTGTCAAGTGTGGACTTGAGCAAATGACAACAGGTAAGAAGATCCCACGTCAAAAATACAAAAAGAACAACAACAGCAACACATACATTTGATCATCAGCGGGAGCGGTTCATCAACACACATGTTTTTGTGTATATAAAACCTTTGTGATCGTGATATTGTATGTGTCCTTACGTCAATTCGATAAACAATGCGCTGAACTAGTTGATGTTGATAACTTGACTCTTTAAATCTGTGCTACATTAAGACTGAAGGTGAAGAGATAGGTACATAATCGAAATGCCAGTTGTGTCTTTAGAAGGCTTAGATATTCGGTTCCCATACGATCCCTATGAGATTCAGAAGAATTTGATGAGTTGTGTCATCAAATGCATACAAAATGTAAGTTTTCGTATTTATGAATGAATTCGTTTATCCAATTAGAGTTAACATGCATTTGTTTTGTTATAAAAGAGAGAACATGGACTGCTGGAATCTCCGACAGGAACTGGAAAGACGGCTTCACTTCTCTGTGCCTCACTGGCGTGGCAGCAAAATGAAAAGGACATGACGAGAAGGTCCCTTCAAGGGGCGGCGAATCCTGGGTTTAATGCCAGAGGACAGGAAGATGCCAATACTTTACAGTTCATGAATTTAAGCCGTAAGACAAACTAACTACCAAAAAGTCTGACGAGTTTGTGAGGGGTGATTAGTTATTAATAATTAATTTGTGTATTTATTTGTTTAGGTATTCCTAAAATTATTTATGCAACCAGAACTCACTCCCAGATTAGTCAGGCGGTTCGAGAATTGAAGCGGACATCGTATAATCGCGTGAAGACTGTGATTTTGGGTTCCAGGGATATTCTTTGTATTCATGATGAAGTCAGTAGGTTGCCCGAGTCGTCAACCAAGATTATGGCTTGTCACATGAAAGTTTTGGGAAGAACTTGTGCGTACTACAATAATGTCCAGAAGGTCAGAGAGCAGTTTGCAGTTGGAGACCAGCCGGCAATGGATATTGAAGAGTTGGTGGTCAAAGGCAAATTAAGTCGATTTTGCCCTTTCTTCATGTCAAAGGAGCTGGTTGCTGATTCAGACCTGATATTTATGCCGTATAACTATCTGCTTGATCCCAAGCTTCGAGCTTCACATGGGGTTGATCTGAAGGTAGCAGCCTTAAAATGGAAATGATTTAAATTAAACCATGTTGAATGTGTGTTACTCATTGATATTATTAACAATTTGAATTCTTTCTAGGGCTGCATTATAATTTTGGATGAGGCACATAACATAACTAAAGTATGTGAAGATTCTTCATCATTTGATTTGAGAAGCTCCACAATTGCACAATGTATGAGAGAAATAACAAGGGTAAGTGAAATGCGTTTCTAGTTAGCCGTGGCGAGAGGGAAGTACAATATCTCTCTCAAAATTACAATTAATTTCTTGTGTTTCAGGCTCTAAACGAATTCAATGAGATGACTGAAGAATTAAAGAAATCTTCAAAGGATCTAACCATGGGGGAAATTGTCCAGTTAAAAGCTTCCATTATGGATCTGGAAAAGCAATTAGATGAAGCTTCATTTTGCTTGGATATCCCAGAGGCTGGGAAAACCGTTGAGGGTCAGGACGTTCTTCGTTGTTTCTTTGCTGCCGGTTTTACGATTGATCAGTTTGGACGGTATATACGAGTCCTTGATGGAGTGTCCTCCCTTTTAGCTTCAAATTGCACTGAGGCTACAGGATGTGATAAATTCTCTGGAGTGCTTCGTGTGCTTTCTACGAGATTATTGAGTGGTCATCCTGCCATATTTTTGAGCTCCTATGCTGTAAGTCAAATCTCGAATCCCTCTTAGTGGGAAAAAGTTGTACCAAGTTTAATTAAATGTCTCTTTTAGGTTAGAGTGGAACTGGAAGCGGCAAAGGGAAACTCGGGACCAACCACATTACTAACCAGTTTTAAGAAACCCAAGGGCAAGATCTTCCACTTTTGGTGTCTTAACCCTGCTGTTGGGTAACCCTAAAACAATAATTGTAACATGTATTGCTGTTGCTGTTAGATAGTAACGAATAAATCTAACGTTTTTGTCATTATAGGTTGGATTTACTAATGTCGAACACTCCGCGTTGCGTCATGCTGGCTAGTGGAACACTGTCTCCTATAGAATTCCTTGAAAACGAGCTTCAGATGCATTTCCCTGTCAAAATTCAAAATCCACATATAATCACTGACAAGCAACTGTATGCGGCAGTGTTGAAAGTAGGTCCTGGTGATGTTAAATTGTCATCCGCTTTTAACAATCGTGGGAGATCAGAGTACATTCGTTCTTTAGGTACAGTGATTAAAGAAGCATGTACAATTGTCCCTCAAGGTGTACTAGTGTTTTTTCCTTCGTACTCTGCCATGGATCAAGCAGTTAATTACTGGAAAGAAAATGGCCTTTGGGATAACATTGCTTCTCAAAAGGTTCGATAAACGGCTGCTTTTCTAAAATTGACTTATGTGATGTGTTAGCATTCGAAAATAAAGATAGCTTGGTTTATAGAGTGTCTATGTGGAACCCCGAGGAAAACGAGCACTGGAGGATCTCATTACAAGTTATTACACAGATACTGCAAAAGGACACGGCTCGTGTTTAATGGCCGTTTGTCGTGGAAAAGTATGTGTATTTATTTCTATCAGTATCTGCGCTAGTTTATTAATAATCTCATGTTCAATCATTTACGTAGGTTTCGGAAGGTCTGGATTTTACTGACGGAAAGTGCCGTGCTGTGATAATCACTGGCTTGCCATACGCACCGTTTAAAAACGAGCAAGTCACTTCAAAAATAAAGTACCTGGACAGCAAGGCAAATCAATCTCAGGGTATTAAAGGTCATGCCTGGTATAATATTGATGCTGTTAGAGCGTTAAATCAGGCAGTAGGCCGTATAATAAGGCATCAGACTGATTTTGGAGCAATACTACTCTGTGATGACAGGTGTGATTATCGTGATGTAAATCAAAACCTTTCCTCATGGGTATCAACTCGCGTGGTCAGACCATCCTTTTCTGATATGCTGAGCCAACTTGCTGGATTTTTCAAAACATATTATCAGATTGATGTTCCGACGAAAACCTATGTAATTTTAACTTAGTTTCACACTATCGTTGTCTGCAGTTATACTGAAACTAATTTGATTCTCTTTAAACTCTTAGCATTCATATGGATCTACTTCATCACAACAACGCAGTGGTCCAAGTTCTGGCTTCCAGTTCAACACCTCGACAAGTAGTACAAAATTTAGTATAGATAAGGAGCTGGCTAAACTGACTGAAGTACCTGATGTAAAATTTTCCGAGTTGTATGACGGAGGAGATGATGAATCGTTTTCGCAGTCCTTAAGAAAAAAATCAAATGAACAGATGTCTGCGCTAGATAATTTACAAGCGACGACCTCTCCGATTGTATCTTTCACTGCGAAAACCACTCCTTCCCGACGTAATGAATTGTCATTAGCATCTTCATCATCATCAAAAGTTTCTAACACGAATGGCAGTATTACTAACCCTAAGAAGAAGATTAAGCTTATATCAGAAAACCGTGCGCCAACATATTCTCGCATAGCACCCGATCCAAGGCGTGGAATCGTTATGTGTGGCACAACTCATCAACATGTGCCTCCTACAAGTGCGCCACAAAAGGAAGTTCCCAAGAAGCCTCTTTTCAAACCTCTGTTTTCATCTCAATCATCATCACCGAAACCGCCTGAACCAAAGTCGTTCGATAATTTTAAGGAATATGGCACATGGGTGAGTAAATAAGCAAACACAGTCGTTTCGGTATTGCATCAAACATAAATATTATGTAAATGAAGTAAGCATCAGTTTTGAATTTGGGTTATTATTTTTCATAGATCAAAACAACGCTTGACGCCAATAAGTACCGCAAGGTGCAACAAGAGTTTGTCAATTATAACAAGGATAAAAAGGACATTGTAAAACTGATTGAGTTTGGAAAGGAAATTTTTCCTCAAACGGCAGATTATATTTCGTATTTGAATGGTAAATGAACTGATAAGCTTGTGTGTTTATTTAAATTCCAAAAATTGAAATCCCTCTACCATGCCCTAATATTGAATATGTATGTGATTTGTAGGTCTACGACTTGTGGTTGATTCTAAAGCACATCGTGCCATTGTAAATGATGTCATCTCAGCTACTAAGAACTTGGAAAGCTGACCTTAACCCGAGCAAGTATAGCTTGCTAGGAAAGTTTTTTATGGTTGCGACATTTTCGCTTTTTTACAGACTGAATAAATAGTTCCCTTTAGATGGAACACACATTGAAGTATATTTTACTTTTTATACTTTTTAACTTTATTTTTGTATCGAAACTTTGCATATTAATATCATCTCGTTTCTTTTTTTGCACATTATTTTTCTCCCTGTTAACCTTCACAATCTATTCTTATTCCTACGTAATAGTAAATCCCCTTAAGAAGCACAGATACATCACAATAAACATAAAAAGCTACATAAACTGACATGATACATTAGAGTGAAAGTTGTCTATAAGGTAAAACTGAAAATACTTTTTCTTTGGCATTTCTTTTTTGATATAATAAAATAAGTATTACATTCTGCGCCAGATATCCGTATCTGTACTGGAAAACAGTTCATAGAAGAAAGATACGAATACATTTAAGAATGTGAAATTTAGTATCTAAATTTAGTTTAGACTAGTATATGTACATTGATATGCGAACAGGTCATAAAATTCGGTTGCGGAAATGTTTATCAGAAAACGAAGGAAGAGAAGTGTATAAAATAGTCATAATTTGAAGAAACTTAATAGTCAAAATCATACTCCTCTTCTTTTGGAGATCTCTTTGAACGTTCGTGAACTATTACTGTTGAAGAATGGGCATATCGTGTTGCCTTTACGGAGCGTACATCCTTTTTCTTATCATTATTATTGCTGGGCGTCGTTTTCTTCGCTTTGCCTGTTGAAGCAGGTGTAACCGTTGATGACACTTGAGATTCCTCAGGAATCAATGAAAATAAGTTTGATGAAGCTGCTGCCAACGAGCCTTCCTTAGTCCCATCCTCTTCCGTTGACGGTTTTACTAATCCCAATAATGTGGCATGCAATGGGGCCGGCAGAATACTGGCAGTAGGGGAGGAATATTCGGTTACTTCGTGATAAGCCATGGCCTTGTTCTTGGGGTCATTTGAGGCATACATACACTCCTCCTTATTCATTCCTCTAGCATCTTTACAAACGTAGCAGGTCATGTCTCCCTTGTTAACTTTATGACAGCCATCCCTTGTTTTGCTGGAAAACTCTTTCATGTAATTTCCAAGGTTCTCATAATTTTCATGGGGATGTGCAGCAGGAGAGTCTTCAGAGAAAAAGCCGGGTGGAGGAGCAAAATTATGGCTGGGTTGAGTATGCTCCTTATCTGGCACGAATCCACCGCGATCTCCACCACTTCCGAATCCACCTCGACCACCTCCTCCACCTCGATCACCTCCACGACCGCCATGATAGCCACGATTGTTGTGATGATTACTGGGGGAATTAGAGATTTCTGCACCTTGTCTTCGCTCATCTCTGTCATCATTACCACCTCCGTCTCCACCTCCTCTTGGACCTAAAGGGTAGTTTTATAAGCTAGAATTCAATCCTGTACTTATATCAGTATTGCTTATGTGGTACTTACGATGATAATAATTTGGCGAGTATTCATAGTTGCTTGGACCGAAATTACTTGAAGAAGGGAAATTTTCTGTGGAAAATCCGGGGCTATTAAGGGACTCTGGGAAATTCTGTCTAAGGTAATCGCTGTAGCCTACATCAAAAGCATCTAAATTTTCTCGTCTATTACTGGCACTTTGGTGAGGACCACCACCACCACTTCTGCGGTTTTGACCACCTCCTCCAAGGAACGAATGAGGACTATCTCCACTTCTACCTCCTCCTAGGAAAGAATGGGGATTCTCTCCACTTCTACCTCCGCTGAGGAAAGAGTGAGGATTTTCTCCTGTACTAGCTCTACCACCACCTCCTCCTCTTCCTCCACTACCACCTCTATTATTATTATTACCACCTCCTCTTAACTGAACATCAGGATCAAACTCACGAGGAATGGAGAAATCAAACTCCCTGGTTGCTGATGCTGCCTCTCTCTCATAATCTGGAATTTGGTAGTTGAAATCACGTTCGAACCCTGCATCACCACCACCTCCACCACCTCCTCTACCCCCAGTAGCTCCTAGAGGTGGTCCTTCATATCCACTTGGATTTTGATAGCGACCTGTTCTTGAATCGTAGGGATCTCCAAATTCATCACGTTGAGGGTTGTTTCCACGATCATTATTATTGCCCCCAAAATCATCATTATCATCTCCACCACCACCAAAGTCACCGCCTCCACTTTGTCTCTTGTCAATAACCTTTGGTTCGCTTTCAGCAATTTCTGGAGCATCTTCTGGCTTAGTACTTACTGATTTTGTGGTGCTTTCCGCACTCGCAATGTCTCCCCCAGAACGTTGTCGGTTTGGATTTCTTCGGGTACGATCTTTTGATGAGCTTCCCCTGTCATAAATAACTTATTTTACTGGGGGTAACTTGAGACGCAATTTGACTGGGTCAATTGTGTGACAGTCACCGTCATACCTTCCGTTGGAGTCAATTATGTCAATTGCAAAGGCTGCTACATTTGGGAGTTTGTTGTTGGTGTGTGAAATGATGTGTTTGAAAGTGTAATTTTTGTTTGTGAATGTGTGATTTTTTATTTGAAGGACATTGTGTGCTTGAATAATAATTAACAATGATTGTGTGAAACTTGTGTGTACTAACCTATATTATAATTAGGTAATTTGAACGAAACTTTTAAGGCACAGGCTATTTACAGGTAATGTTTATGTGTGTCTAATTGTGTTGATCTAATATAGATCTCGAAGTTGATTTGTTTTATGCATATTTATGTAGATAATATGTGTAGTTTTATATGCATACGATGCGGGTGTGTTTTGAAGTGGACTTTTTTGTTCTATTTTTAGTCATTGAATCAAGTCCAAGTCCAGCAGTAGTCCAATTACAAATACACTCGCGAATTTTTGAGTGTTAAATTTCATAAGTATTAAAATAATTATTGAATAAGGGCATTATAAGAATCAGAACTGAAAGGGTAAAAATTGATTTTTAACGTTGGGCGTCGTCTCATCTGCTAACATGATTTCATTAGTTTGTTACCCAGAGTTGGGACGACGTTTATTTCCATTATCACTGAAAGAACTAGACTCTGAATGGAAGTACTCTCCATTCTTTGGGCTTCCATTGGAGTCATAAGAGCATTTTTCTGCGTAGCGACCTTGCTCATCTTCGCAAACATAGCAGGTCATAGGGCGCTTTCCTCCGGCTGCTTTGCCGCGACCTCCTTGACGAGCTTGACGTTTGTAGCGACCTTGATAAGTTGAGGGATCATAATCGCTCTCGGGCTCAGTGAAGGAAGAGTAGTCATCACTGTACTCTACTGATTTTTCAACCTGAGCGACAATATAAAAATAAATTTGGCCATTAAAAATTATTGCTAATCATAGATTATTGTGACAGATTTTCTTAGTTTGAATAAATTAAATCCGACAAAATATACCTTCTTGCACTTTGGGTTTTTTGATTCTGCAGCTCTTGGTTGAGTTTTTGGAGCATGAGAAGTCTCCTGAGCTGCTTCAGAATATCTTGGAGTAGCCCTGTCGTAATCCCTATTATCCCTTGGACCTGGACCACCACCACCTCCTCGTGGACTAGGACCGGAAGGACCATTGTTGTAATAACTTGGGCCAGAAGAAGGACCCTCATCATCATAAGAATCTGTTGGAGGACTATTTGAAATCCTGTCATCATCATACTGCCGTACTGGTCCTGGACCGGCATCCCGATTGTAGTAGTCGTTGTTGTTGTTGTTACCAACTTGTCTGTAACTGGATCTATACCTGTTTGATGGACCATCCTCCCGTCCTCCTCTGTAGTCATCGTCCTCTCGCTCCACGTTCTTGCGTCCACTGTAGGTAAAGGATGGATACGCCCTCGTTTGGGAACCCTTTGAAGGATCCGAACCAATATTTTCACTCTGCGTTTTTTTGGTGTTTAAATATTGTTGGTGGCGTGGTGCAGAAATAAATAAAAGCGTGTATTGCATAAATAGTAATAATTAGTAAAGCGAGTCTCAAATAACTATATGTAAATACATGTGAAGCAGTTATAACTAGATGCGTACCTTGGAACCTAAAAAGTCTTGGGGTTTAAATCCACCGGAAGTTCCGGTTGAGTCGAAGAGACTTCTGAACTGCACGTTTGGATCCACAAATCCAGAATTTTCATCATCGTTGCTTTGTCTTGAATTCTATATTTAAATATTAAAAGTTTGCTAGTTGCGAAGAAATATGATAGGTGCATATTTGGTTTCAAGTATGAATTATAGACATTTGCATACATGGTCAGATGAAGCAGTGTTGAGTCTGGTCAACTCTTCAAAAGGATTTTTTGACGATCCAAAAAATCCATTGAAGGTGTCCTTTGACTCGGAAGCAAACAATGGATTAGAACTACTAGCCCCAATATCAAGCCCAGGTCCCTTGGGAGAGCTTCCAACATCCTTCAAAAGACTGCTAAAGTCAATGGCCTCTACAAAGCCTGTATTTTCAGGCTGATCCTCAGCTCCTGAGGTAGTTCTGGCAGTGCCCAAATGGGCTGAGGCAGGATAAGGCTCCTCATCATCCTCGTATCCGTTGGAAGGTCGGATTCTCTGCGCTGTATACAGTGGCGCAGTCGGGGACAGGGATGAAGAGGCTGTTGAGGGTGGCCTCTGAGATGATGAGGGATAATACTGTGGAAGTGGCGGTGGGGCTCTCGAGGTCGACGGAATTGATTGAGGTGACGGATTACTCTGAACTGACCCGAGTAGTACGGATGCCACTGAGAGAAGGAGAGGTACGAACCGTGTCGTCTGTGCCAAACAAGTATACAGCCCATAAATTGATGTGATTATTATGTATTTCATCCAGAAAATTGTAATTAAGTCTGTTTCTTATGCAATGGCAAAATGTATCCCTCATGACCCAAATCCATCCGTGCGTGAGCTATTCTCCAATGCAACGGTTTTGAGGCATTCGTGTAAAAACAGGAAATTGAAAAGGGTTTGTATACAACTAATATCATGATTATGACGATGCGTCTATTGTACGCAGGTAGGTACCAGACGTCCTTACGCCAGGCATAATTATTTTTTGCGCATCCAATCTCAGTTCTTTCAACAAGGCTCAAATTCCTAGCGTAACTGAACAATTGAAATATGACACAGGCAAGTTATCATATCATCATGGAAGTGAGTGCACAAAAGTCTCATTTTGATTGTGATTGTTGTAATAATTTCAGGATAATTCTCTTAGTCGCGGGTACACCCACCCAAATGGAAGTCCCTCATTCCAATGCAGACATATATATGTATGTAATGTACTTTTCTGTTAAAACCGCTACTGTGCATGACAGACCTACAAAAGGATGCTTAACGTGACAATTGCCATCATCATCTCATCACTCTTGACTGAGCGCATGTTTCATCGCTGCTGCTGAGGAATGTGTGAGAATTTCACCTCGAAAATTTCCGCAATCTCACACATACCATTTTTAGACTTTTGGCACCACATCTCACAAACTTCTGATGATCCTATCTTTCTCAGCGGTGGTTTGGTTGTAGAGGGAAGCTTGGTAATGAGGATTTTTAACCTGGCGTTTGTTTGGTGGTTAGCTCTGATGAAGGGAACAGGGATGAACTGAAGGTGCGTAAAAGGTTTTAAGTATAAAAATGTGGTAGCGGCATGATCTACCTTCCCCTAAATCTGGGAATGATACCCATTCGACTGTGTCGAATAACTAATTTTGTGGTCCCCATGATGAGAATAATCAAGAAAAAATGTCAGCGAGGTAGGTCTGCAAGGGTTGAGCTCAATGCTCATTCTCAATGCTACAAAATATTGTCATTTTTCTTGCAAAAATAAGACAAAATGTGTTTGTAATTTTAGACTGACCCGGCTACAATTAACAGGCTTGTTTATAATACTGCATGACAAATTTCAAAAAGTTGAGATTTTGGAATCTTTTTAAGGTGAAACACATTTGGTTAAGTTTAGGCGACTATATCTCTATTTTTATGAGTCATATTTATATTCCTTGTGAGCAGGTCCGTTTTTCTTTATCTACCGTCGCGTAAATAAGTACCTAAGCTTGCACGTATTTATTAGATGGCGGGTGTTAGCATTAGTGAAATGGAAAGTGCAGTGAGCATGCATGATAAATTGATTGTTCAAAGCCCATCACTTCATTCATTCCCTCGATCTTCCGTTGAGTCAACTTTCGAATTTATTCCCCTCATTCTTTATCAAAGAGCTCGCAGTTCACTGCAGCGTGGAGCAAGTGTGAGCCGAGTCAATCATGGATAACAACATGGAGACATACCACAGTTTCATTCATCATGAATGACATCACGTACACTTGACTAGACTAAAATTGTGTTTGTGTATTATTTAGATTGCCATATTTTGCATGCACGCACGCGTATAAATAGCAAGTGCCATAGGTAATACTGGCAGCCAAAAGAGACAAAAAGTAATTTCTTAGATATTTATATTAGCATCAACCTTTTCTCATTAGTTTCACATTTGTACGCGGTCATGGCTCAATGCAAATTGGGCCAGAAGTACCGTGTAAAAAACAGGATTTATGGCACGCTGCGTCAGTAAACAGCTTCAAAAAAATTGATAGTAAAAGTGCACATGCTACAGGGATACCAAATTATCTTTATGCTGATGTCATCTCAATGCAATTTGAAAATGTGATAGCATGGCAAAACTTTCAAAATCAATTACAATTTCAAACTGTCTCTCGCTCTTTTCGGTTGGTTTGCGAATAATTTTTAGTGTGTTGGAAGTGCTGTCACTTAGGTCCACCGGTAAAAATGAGATGGATAGCCTCAATTGATCAGAGCAGAGATGAACAATGCGAATAATGCGATACCTTATTTAAAGTAAACCTTTAGGTACACACCATGACTATGAAGGACGAATATACCAAAGGGACACGTCTGTTTCTCTACTACTGTCCAATGAGGCTACAAACTATATCGGACGTAGTTAATCGTAGCAATTTGTTTTTTTTCGTCCTTTTTATCTTTTTGTGAAAAAAACAGGCGTCAATTGCAACAACTGCAATTTACACTCTTTGAATTGAATATCAATATTATGGTCAAACAATAATGGGAATGAAAACAGACCATTTATTTATGACACAATACATAGTTTGGACGATTTATAGTAAATTGTTTAGATCTACTCAAAAACTGCTCTTTAAAAAATTTATTTAAACACATTTTTTTTGTATTTATGCATCACAATAAATGAAGCGAAAATTGCAACATTTCTTGAATGAGCGAGAAGGATGAAATGAATTAAAGCCTTAACTTGTGGTTGGCTTTGGCTACTCTAACCTTGACGGTTTTAAAGTGTTGGAGTAATAATAATAGTGGTCAATCTTGTAACACTTTGGGATTTTTGTACCAAACTCAAACGGAACTATGACTGATAATTGTGTTGAAATATAAAAGTCTGCTATTTTTTGACAAGCCTGAGATGCGATGATGAGATTTGAGTGTTTTGCGATATCTGAAGTTAGTACGAAGAAAGTTATGACAGGATATGATGACGCCAAAGTCTAAAAAAGAAGAATGGAGTGAGTCATTCACATGTCACAATGTCACGCTAAACACCTTTCAGTTTGACGGCAGGTGGCCAGTTGACACAAGAACTCGTACCTACTGTTTCCCTAACAGGCAGTTTGAGAGTTTTCTAAGAAAATATAAGGCTTCAAGTAGGAAGTGTCAGAGACTAATTCACCATGAAATTCGGAGACAAGCCAAGTCAGCAAATAATTTTTTTCCTACATTATATTTTTTACTTGAGCGAGATGCTGACTCATGGGAATACTTCCTTTGTTTTGTTTCTACTCATTTTACTAGGTTTCTTTACAAATTAATGCAATTTGAGTTAAATACAAGTTTCGCAATCACAATCTTTGCGGACAGAAACCAAAAGAGTAGCTTTCCTTTCAAATCAATTTTTAACATGGTTATTTGGTAACAGAAATGGAAATTATTGTGAATTATTCCTCAAATTAGACTGATAGGGAGGTACTTGAAATTATTGTAAATACCTCAGATATTCTGAAGAACACGGTAGCTTATTTTTGTACCCACATACCACAACAATCATCATCATCGTAAGTACGATATATACGATGTTCGAAAAGTTGACGCAACCGCATTACTTTTTTTCAGATGCGCTATAAAACGCATACAAAATTATGCAAGACAATGAATACATGGGCAAAATATGTTTAAATATAATATTCATGAAAAAATATGTAAAGATGTGCCTAAAATGGATGATGCATCTTGCAACTCTGAGAAGCTGTGAATCGCATGCAATATTTTGCATTCACTGACTTTACCGTACCCATCTCAATTTCGATTCGGTTTGCAACACACCCACAACTCCCACACTCTTTTCAAAATGCTCAGCTCCACATTTTTTTCAAAATCTTGGCGAAACGTTTGGAACGAATTATTATTTTAAAAACTGTCATAATATTTTTATGTGTCATAATAATATGTAAAACTCTCAGGAATATACCTACCTAACCCGAAGAAAACTGTATGCTTAATTAATTATATGCAAATAAATGGGAACAAAGAATTTTTCTTACCTGTGAAGGAACCATCTTAACACTAATGACTTAGATTGAACTCCTGAGGTAAAAGCTGTAGCGCCTGAAGGAACTGCAAAGTTCCTATTCCTCCGCTATTGACTTGGCTTAACAATCAAAACTACAAATCACAACTAAACTAGTAAGTTTCTTGGAGGTGCACTGTTTCCAGTGCAAACTGTATTCAAGGAATCACCTCAGAACTGGCAACTTGCTTCTTCTCTAGGTGACAATAAGCCTGACCAGGCAACAGATATCAACTGAGCTTCGTCGCTGACAAGATTGGTCTATTAAAGTGGTTTGGTTTGGTTAGATTGGTTGGGTTTTTGTTAAAAAAAATTGTACAAGGGGTTGATTATTTTGAAGGCAAAAATACCCCCAGCGCACATGTAGCTAATGATAATACACATGCTGAAGGAACTTTAACTGTAAAAACTGCAGGTAGGCATGATATTATAAGGAGGGCTCCACTACTAAACATGGAAAGAACACTGTTTGTGTTTCATATTTTTATGACGCTGATTGTGATTATGCTACAGTTTGAATTGAGTGATGTGTTGGTACATTATAGGCTACAGTATTGTACAGATATTTGCAATAGCATTCATTGTATTGTCAAAATATTCCATTCGCCATACATGACTAAAGACATCACATCTCAGTTAACTACGCATCCTACCCAATACTTGGTGGAGTTGCTGAAAGTGCAAAGCTCTGCCTGACACTTTCTCACGCTTTCTTCCCAATTTGCACGGACTCATCTAAAAACTTCTCTTTTATCATTTTTTTGTCATTCGCTTTTAGGTATTGTAGTGCACGTAATAAATGATGATGATGATGATGCAGGAGGATCACTGTGACTATGACTGAGCAAGGCAAATTTTGTAGTAAATTTAGCATAGAAAAACTGAATGTTACACGTAATAAAATAATAGCAAATTACCTTGCTTAGATGAAGTGTGTGCAGTGAGGAGAGGTGTTTGCCTGCACTTGTTAATCCTCTATTTGTTGCTGATTGTGAGTGCAAGCAATAAGGAGCATTATATATTATAATGATAATGATGATAATGTGCATTACGTGAATAAAGTTACAAAAATGCATTGCAATATCATCAAAATGATGATATTTTCACATTGTAAAGAATCAAACAAAAAACCGTTTTGATGATTGCACAGTGCATGGACGTTTTTGAAAAAATGAAATAGCAAACAAATTGCTGAATGACTGACAAAATTTGAATCAAAATATCACACCGCCCTTAGCAGTTTAAAGTCAACATAGATTAAGTTTCTACTTTCATTTTCATACTCCAAAAAGTTTTCATAAATAAATCATCTTGATCCATCCTTAATCCGTGTAGCGTCTCATCACACCTCTTATGTACACATTGTTTCAAAATAGTCAAGTGTGTTATGGCCACTGGTTACATCAGTTCAGAGCGAATCATCATAGAGTAAATTAAGTGACCAGTAGTATAGTAGTACTAAATGAGGATGAATGATATGATTTGATAACGCGGTGCGATGATTGAAGTCACTGATCTGGATGACCGAATGACCTGAAACACGTGCGTGTGTACTGAGGAAATCAGGAAACGAAACGGGAAACATATATCACTTCAATTAGACACAGTCGCCCCATATCACTTTCAGCAGGTACGGAGCTCACCTGGATTAGAAAATTGGAAATCCTCTTCTGGTTAAAAAAAATAGTTTGGTTTGGTATATTTACGGATGCCTAACGAGAACAACTTCCTCTAATTTAGTAACGTAACCCCTGCACTAGCTCAGAAATAATATACTTGTCATTTTGCGTATATGCGAAAACCTCTTGAACCATGTAACCTGCCCACAGATCACTCAAATCTCAGCAGCAGTGATTATAGCATGCGTAGTAAACCCTGAGAAGCTTGAGCCATTGCGTGTGGAAATTATGTCCCCAGCGTCTTTGTCTTGTCGACGCACAAAAACAGGGGTTTTGGTTTTTCAAAATTCGAGTTCATTCATATGAGGCAATTTTTTCCACAGCGTGAAGCGCAAGTAGAGGACAATTGCCATTTGGTTTTGCGGATTGCGTGGACATTTTTGTGGAAGCAGTTGTGGCTTGGTACCAAATCAATCTGATCCTACCTGGTGGTGGTGGTGTGGAATCTGTTGAAATCGCTGGTCTCTGGTTGATGTAATTATTATAAAAGTCTTAGGTAGTCCCTTGGTGGCATTTCAAGATTCAAAATCGCTCCCACTCTCGTTTAATTTTGCAAGTAATTGGTCACGTATTAAAAATGCAGCATGCACACTCGTAGCGTATTATGTATATTGGCTATATAGTCAAGTTCTTTAAGGAACGGTTGTTGAACCTTATTTGTTTTGTAACAAAAATTTCCAACAAATTTTGAAAAGCAATCATCGTATAATCATTAATGATCACCAACCTAAACCAATGTGTGTATGCATAGTTCGTTGTCAATCTGATTTCTGATCCTCTTAAAAATGTTGAGAATTTTTGGGTATAAATTCATTGTAATAAACAATTTGATCACTCATTGGTCACAAAAATTTACGATCAGTTGCCTTTCTGAATAGAATTTAGCAAACAATCAAGATTGGTTTGCTTTGCAGTTTTTGCAGTTTAACGTATTCCATCGTGCACTTCGCATTAAGCCTTTCTGCTTTCTAACTTCAATTTTTGCTGAGATAGGATAACCTGGTAAAATTCATTTTAATGCTACATTTTGTTCAAGAAAAAAGGATGTATTATATAGCTGGATGGATGTAACTGACACTTCCTCGAATTCTATAATTTTTGTTTCATTTACCATGTAGGATGTACATGTATAATTGTTGGGTGGGTAAGTTTTTTTAATAAGCAGAAATTGGAAGTGCGGAAGAGGTTCACTTTGATTTCCTTATGGGCTTGAGGAAGAAACCGTTTAACATTTTTAGTTTAAAAAATTGGAGCATCTACATAATATCTAGGGATTTATTTTATTCGAATCAACCAGCAAATTGGTTGGTTCGTGCTGAAAATTCTTCCTGTCTTTAACGGTTAGGCTTGTTAGCTTTTTTCTAGTTTATATATAAAATTTGAGGTTGGATCATTAAAACGTTCACACAAATCAATTGCATGTGGCCGGATATAAAAAATTATAAAAATGGTTCAATGGTTATCTATCACTGAATACGATCTCAGTATGCATTTTGGCTAAAGCATAATGCAACCATCAGAAACACCACATAATGTTTCAATTACGTTCAGTAGCCAAAAAGCTACTTTATAGTACATAGCGGTCGAATCTATTTTGAAACAGTAAATTCATTTTTCGTTTGACCTTGATTCAACAAATTAAAAATGCTTCGTTTTTAGGTGCTTGGTGTTGCCGATATCAGTGTAGCAGAAAATGAATTGCATTTATCTTATTAATTTTACATATAAAATGTTTAATATTACTCAAATTCACATATGACAGCTACACAGAAAATTGTGTTTCTTCAGCTGAAGATGAAAAGTTGGAATCAGCAACTTTAAAATGGAACTGCAAATACAGCAGAAAGTTGGAGTGATGAAAATTTGTACAAACGCATTGGAAGAAACTTGTTGAATTACATATATATTGCATTGAGTATATGCAGTATATGGATGTAAAGCTTATATTAGGATGCAAAACGTCAAGTGCATTACCATAACATAATTATACATATTCTTGCATCATATGAAATTAATATTCTGGCCGGACTGCTTCATTCTAAATTAAACGATAAGAAATTATACATGATAGAAAAGCGGACTGGTCATAAATGTCTCCGGATGTGCCTCAACATAAAATATCCTCCCACTTCTTAAAAAGCAGAAGCGTAATAATATATATAATGCATGTATTTAACTGCTTAGCAGTATATTCCATACTAAGAACCGAGGGCGCACAGTAAAAATACGTGTTCTGGATTTTGTAATCTGAATTTTCACTGCATTATCATGTACCGAGAAATTGTGAAATTTTCAATACTCATCGTTATATTTTCAATTACAGCTGGTAAAATCCATTTATCTATTTTTCAAAGTAAAAACATTAAATGAACATTTATTTGATATTCCGCCAACCATTTTACATGAATATAATAATGTTAAAACCGGAATATAAGTGGTGTAACTTGTAGGGTACCCGAGATCTAAAATGTCAATGACTTTTCCATCAGCGCCTTCAAATGAACACTTGAATCCCAAAGGTTAATTTATCTGGTCACTTCTGTTTATTTTAAGGAACGCTGGGACAATCAATGCAGCAGTGTGTGTTTGGGTCATGTTCTCAATATTGCAACGATACAATAGATTCATTTCGATGTTCCTGCATGGAAGGCTTCAAACTTGGAGAGAACAACCAAACATGCATGCCGAATGGTTAGCTTAAAAACTAATTGTGCTTTCTACAGCGGCTACAATATTAACTAAATTTGAAATTCTTACTAAATTTGCAGAACTAAAATGGGATTTAATATTTGCTACGAAGACAAAAGTCGGGATGATATCGAGAAGCAGCACCGGAAGGGAGCGTATGTATCCCATTACAAAGAATGATGAAGGTCGTCCAGTGGATGTAGCGTATGATGCCAGAAATAATCTAGTATATTGGACTGATGCGTCTCCTCACGCAGAAACGATATACAGAGCAACTTTGGATGGAAAGAATACTTCAATCGTGGCCGATTCAGGTACGATTAAAATTTAATCAATTTATTAATTTGGTTTTAAAAATACTTCATAATGTATATAATTTGGTTCATATTTTATAGGGCTGCTTCTTCCAGAGGGTATTGCGTTTGACTGGATAACAGGAAACATTTACTTTGCAGATTCCAACCTTTCGCATATTGCAGTATGTAGAAATGATTCTACTTTCTGCTCAGTTCTGATACAAGAAACAATCGATAAACCGAGAGGTATTGCATTGCATCCAAATCAAGGGTAAAGATTTCGCCATATGTATGATTTTTTAAACGTTTGAGTCAGAAATGAACAATCTTTTGTGATATTTTATGTAGCATTATGTTTTGGACTGATTGGGGCAACTCTCCAGCTATAATGAGAGCTGGAATGGATGGGAGTTCCCCTGTGGCGATAGTCTTCACTAATTTGAAGTGGCCAAACGGAATAACGGTTGACCAAGGAAATTCTAGAATTTATTGGGCTGACGCTAATTTGGATCGTATAGAATCGGCTCTATTTGACGGAGTGATCGTCATATCGTAGTTGAACCCCGGCGCAGGCATCCATTTGGCGTAGATGTTTTTGGAGATAGGATATTTTGGAGTGATTGGAGTTTGCATGAGATAAAAGTATGATTATGAAAAGCTGTAGTAATAAAATGTATTTTTTTGTTCTGTAATTAGTATTTTAAACTTTTCAGAGTGCAGACAAATTTACAGGATTAAACAGCAAAGTCCATATAATTGATACACATACCGTCATGAATGGATCACACTTTTTCACGTAGCCAATCAGCCAATCCAAAGAACCAACCCTTGTGAAAATGCTCGTTGTTCTCATATTTGTACAATCTCACCAATCAAGTCGTTCAGTTGTTTCTGTCCCGTTGGAATGATTTTAGATAAAACGATCAAAAGTTGTGTTGGTACGTTTTGTCAGGCTTCCATTATATATTCGATTATGCCATAAAATGTTCCTATTCATTGCAAGAATGTCCTTTTTAACTACAGAGCCAGACGACCTAGTCAAGTTGGTCATTGCTTTCAAAAGTACAATTAAAACCATGAGATTTAATTCAATTGGAACTGAGGTTTTTGACTCAATCGTTCTTCCTAAGATAAAGTCAGTTAGTGCCGTCGTCTACAACCCAATCAATAATACAGTCATATTGAGCGATACTGGTGCAAAGAAAATTTATGAATATAGTTTTAAGACGAAACGACTTAGTGTTCTTATTGACCAACACTTGGACTCTGTGAAAGGAATGGATATAGGTAAGGATTGTAGTCGAATCTATAATAATCCATTTATTATGATTTTAGCTTAAAACATCACTATGCTAATAATAATATTTGTTACACTTGTGTAGATCCCGTGGGCGAGAATCTTTATTGGATTGATGCTGGAAAACAAACTGTTGAGGTGATGTCGTTTCGGACACGAGCACGCGCCATCATAATGCACGGAGTTGATTCTCTTTTAGACATTCTAGTAGTTCCACAAATTCGGTATGTACATAAAGTATACATGCATATTGGAGTATCCTGCCCAATTATGATTTCTAATTTTTTCCTTTAGTTCTTTGTTCATAGCAGGGATGGATAAAAGCGGTGGAAAAATTTACAAGGTGCAAATGAATGGAAATAGTAGTTCAGTCATCCTAAATTTGAGTGATAAGGAGGCTTTCGCATTAACATACGATAGTGATTCTGGAAATATTTTATGGTACGATAATAAATTTAGTACTTAAATTTTTTTTTCCTATAATAGACATCGTTTGGATAACCATTACCGAGTTAATATGACGTTTGCAGGGCTGACAAGGTTAATCGAAGTATAGAAACTCTTTCTCCTGACGGTCAAAGCAATTATGTTACTGTAAATCAAGCTGGGGCACCCTTTGACATAGTAAAATACGGAAACCAAATCTTTTGGACGGATATGTTTACCCAAGAGGTTAAATTCTACACATTTGATGGATCTAACTACGTGCGTCCATAAGATTTGGAAGTTTCGAAAGCAGTTCATCCTCGCCCTCATCAAGCAACAGTACGAACGTTTTGGGCAAAATGACTATCATCAACAGGGACCTTTCACAGCTAGAGGATATGCGCAGCAAACATGAATGCTCTATAAAGAACCCTAATAAAAAAGAATGCTCCCATATTTGCCTTGTTGCAAATGAAGTTGGTGGTGTTTGTCGTTGCCCGGAAGGCTTGACTTTGGATCATGATGGAATCAAGTGTATAAATCCCGATAACGTGTCCAACTGCACCGGCGAAGACAAACAAGGTTGTAAACGCCATGAACACAACTATATTTTGTCAAACGCAACGATTTCTCATGCAGCATCCGATAAAGCTTCCAAAAATTCCAATACCAGTGGTGAAAGTAGCAGCAGTAGTGCGATACTTGCTGTGGTCGGAATCATACTTCTTGTAATATTAATTATTGTTTTAGTGGCTATTTTTATTGCCATTATTCGGCCAGACATATTTAGAGCCCCGGTGACCAATAAGATTATTATGCTTTCTGACATTGCAACGGTAGGATATTAAAAGTTATAATTTATGAATCTATATAAAATTCGCTGTTGCTCTTCTTTCACTCTCAAAATCAGGAAAGGAATATAAATTTAGGTCTGAAAATGCTTGTATTGCTTCATAAAAAAATCAAGCTGTAAACACCTGTTTGCAAACAAACGACTATTTTTACTTTCATTTGGCATTGAAACTTTGAGACAAAACAACGACATCCATGCATGCATGTGCGCCAAAATGTCAATATTCCATTATATCAAACCCATTCTGTTTAGCGTTTAGCGAACTAACTTTTGAGCTGTACAAGATATTTATTTGCAAACTAGAATTTCTTGGAATGCACAGATGGGTTGTTGGTTTTGTCTTATATGTTCAGTACTTCCATTTGTTTCAATGCATTATGCAGATAACGTCGTTTCACCGAACCGGAATTGAATTTAAACCGAGCTAAACGTTAACAAATAGTAATCAAGCATACAACCAGTCTAGTCTGCATCGTGTTCCATACGGGATGCAAAAGCTAAAAATGTATATCAAACAATGTAAAGTAGCACCAAAGTGATTTTTCGGATAACCTTGAAACATTCACGGTTCATGGGCAAACTACTGTAAATCCTTGAAACATATGTAGACTTTTTCGAGACATTCCCAATCAACCAAGGAAAAGTATTATAAAACTCTAGTAAAAGCATATAGAATTGGCATGTTTTTGTTCGAACTTTCTAGTTATAAATACTATCTTGTAGCCTTACTTACAAATAGTATTCCGTGGTTTTAAAAATTGAAAATTGCATTCTCGTGTTTTATTCACGTGACTACTTTATAAAAACCTGCAGACAAATTGTTCAAGGGCAGCAGTAAATACCCAATCTTTTCATCGTTACCTCTGTCACTGTTGAATACTTTGAGCTCATACTTTCATACTTTACTTTGTACTGTACTTTGAGCAACAGAAACCGTGCGCTGGATTTCCATAAAATAATTTGACGATGCGAACTTGCACATTTGTATTAGGATTGGCTTTATTACTCATATCCAGTCGGTGCAAGCGTACAAAAGATTCTACAGAAAAGAAATCATAATGACACTGACACATTATGTGTGCTTTTATATCTGTTCCACCAATCATAGCACATACAGTTACAGAAATTTCAGCCCTTAATGCAACTTACTTGAACCACGCCACCACGGATTAGCGATATATACGTCATCCAAATACCAACGAATGTATTACTCTGTTTTTTGACTTGTGTCTAGTCCTGTGTGAGTATAGTAGGCTTGCCAAAATATAGGGTATCCTACTGACTGAGTTTCTGACGGGTTAAATGCACTTTTGCTCACAATCAGACCTCCTTTTAAATACATTCCAGTAATATAGTAACGTCTTGCATGATAGACAGTTCATATATATACATAGTTATTATGCAAATGTTGTTTCGATCGTGATCCTCATTTCATCTTTATGCGCAGTTTCTTACAGAAAAGTTTTATTTTGTTTTCAAGTGTGGAACATTATGTATCAGAAGTTAAAATAATCATTGATAATGCATTTATTTCATGGGATAGCATCGAACTATACATCCTTGCATTCTTTAACAAGCTTGAAACAAACAAAATTGAGCAGTTTTCCCATGAAACTGTAAACTCTACATACATAGGCAATATCCTCAAGTTTTCTCGAGTATTTACTTACCACGAAAAACAACAACAGCCTTGCATTTTATCCATTTGGCAGGATGACAAAAAGGCGTGTACTATAGTCGGATCATCGGAGCCTCATCCAAATGAGATGCTTTCCTCATTCGTGTTTGTTGAAGCATGAAATATCTTACTTTTACAATTCAAGAAACTTTTCTCTAATCTAGTTTCACATGTGTATATACAGATTCATGTGGTAATGAGTTATATCATTGTAAGCATCTCATTTATGTGCTGTAACGGCAACCACCTTGAATGAGAGCATAAAGCGCTGAGCATAACGTAACTTCAAACATGCATAAAACTTTCTGGGACTCGGGAACTGCGTATTGGTATCCTAATGATGAATATGCATTTCTATTTATATTCATCAAAAGCTCAGGCCAGCTTAGTCCAAATTACTTTTGCTCACTCCCAATTGGTTGAAACAGTGGGCATAAAACGCGTCTGGAACTGGGAACCAATCGGGGAGAATTCGCAAGTAGGCGAGAGTAAATACAATAATGCATAATATATTCTGACTCTATTAAAATCTGTCTAGGTTAGGAATGACGATAAAAAATACCAAGGTCAAGTCCGAGCATTATTCGTGTTTATACTTTTCATTCTTCATGAAAAGGATAGAATGTGCAGAGTTGGGGCAGGATAATGGATAAGATTTAATTATTAGCTGAACCTGTCTTCGTAACATGAGCCGACTTTTCTTTTAAGTGAATTAGCAACATTTCCACTTTTCAGAGCTCAAGAAAACCTATCAGGATAACACACAATTGGCCTCTAACACCAACTTCGTTATTATTGTATTCATTTAAAAAATTCCGTTCAAAAATATTTATTTACATATTTTACCTTGTTACACCATTCCATACCTGTAATATGTACAGCTTTCAACTATGGATATTCCAAAGTCCACAACCGGAATGTTGTTTTTTGTTGACGAGTCCAAAGTTGGCAGCTGGAAACGAAAACAAAATGTTCCCCTTTGAGACATATGTAACTTACCATTCTCAATACCAGACGTGTTTACTGAGTTTAATGTTAACCATCCCGGAATATATCCGTTTAGATGACATGGCGTATGTGATTTGATAATCATATCAGTTTAAAAAGGCCTTGATTTTATTTAAGCTTATGAAAAAGTATGCATGTTAAATTATACGAGAAAATCTTTAGAAAAGGAGTTGTTGGAAACAATTCTCCTGTTGAAAATTAAACTAAATCTAATGCTGAAGTATTTAAGAAAGCGCTACTACATACATTCCTATTTCTCTATCTTCTTAGCTCACCATTATTTGCAGATGCAGACCTATGCAATATCAACATCCAACCAAATTTAGTTAAGTACAAGAATTAAGTTTATCTCCACTTCTCGACAGATGACTTACATTTATAAGTGTGTGACTAGAACCAACTCCACGAATTTATGATCACAGCTCAAGGTCAGCAACTTAAGAGATCGAGATATAAGTATGTATCACTGCTGCAGACAGTATATCAAGCCAAGCTATGTATATGCAGTCAGTACAGCAGCACCGCATCGCGAGACCCAAATTTGGTCGCGACCATACAGCCACCATAAGTCGCTTTGCAAATATTGAATTGAATGTACGTATATTTTTTCTTAACCAATACGAGTAGTATCACTTTTCTCTCAGTTACAGAAGTGGTTTGTTGATTAAGTCAGTACAGAATACAGCTTTCAAGTTTTAACTTAATAAAAAAAATTCTATATTATTGTGGTATTTTATCTCGGACCACACTGGATATCCACTATGGCGCGTTTGTTTCCAGCTTTGTATATGTAGACATGATATTATGCGATTACTTCCACTAGGATCCATCCTTTCATTTTTATAAAAATGCATTGTAGTCAAATTAACCGAGTGTCTTTATGGTATGGATGGTCCAGAGTCCAGCAGTAGTTGACGCACCCTTTCTTGCCTGACTCCATCATTTTGTATTATACCACAATGTTTATATGTTGCATATTCTTTGTTTAAAAATAAAATGTGGTCATTGGTAGTGGTGTGGTGAGAAACTAGATGTTTTAGTCGAGTTCTCCTCCGTTAGAAGTGTGATACATTTAATGAATCAATAGCCTTACAAATCTATTTCATGAGTATATTTTTTATGCTTGTGTAATATTTATATTGATATTTTAGTGCAACAAACTTGCAAACAATTGTGCAAAATAAGCCATTCATAAAATATGTTTCAGTTTAATCAAAAAGATCACATGAAATCTATTTTTAAGATAAACTGAAGTGTTTCGCACATTATCCAGGATCAATTTAGTAAATGAATGAGTACTAATTTGACTCAATATTTCCACCATCACGAGCTTATAATAATAATTCTTGTGCAAACTGCATTTCCATGCTAGATAATTCCAGTCAAGTTTGCTCGCTAACAAGATGTCATACAATATTTTCCATTCATTATTCATCCCAGCCCGTGATAACGGCTTAATTGAAGTCCAGATTAAGAAAAGAAAGCACAGATAATTTTAGTCGTAAATGTTTTACACAATTCTGACACTTCAATCGCTAATTACATGATGTTTTTCACGCATGTAAATTAAGTGCAGAAAGCTCACGCTCATCCCACTCTCTAATGTTTTTGTACATTAAGAAAAAGTAATTATAGCTTTACAAAGTTAATGGAACTGGCAAGTTCCAGCCCAGCTCGTCCCCATATACATATTCATGTACATATGAAAGCTTTTCTGCTGACTTGCTTTTTACTTGGAAACTTTTTCGTCTTGTGCTTACAAATTTTATCCTTATTTATCAACATCTACTGAATAATTCAGCATTTATCTGAGATGTCTACAATCTCCATGAATAATGCAACTGGCAATTACAAGATTTGCGTAAATAAAAATGTTACTAAAGGTTCCTCTTCACTAAAACAGTTTTTTCTAGAATTCATGTAGATCCAAATCTAACATCCGACATCTATTATACATTACCAGTTAGCTACTCTCCACTTGATGGAGAAGCAGACATTTTCGAACAAAAGTGCTTGAAATCGCATTAGAATATGAAACTACGACGAAGTGGAAAAGCGCATATATATATGTAAAATATTGTTACTTCTATTTGTGCAGCTGGGCATGGGAATACAAAGACTAAAAAATACAAAGCGTGTATTTTTTCTAATCCCTGGAGCCATTGTTATGAGATATGGATGATACTACCGCAAGTGGGATTTCCTCAACACAACTGTTTTGCTAGGTAGTTTTCCATTTTTCCTCCATACAATATGCATGCTTATTCGTGCTGCCAGTCGTAATTCCCAGTGCAATTACTCTCGCCAAGGCATGCCGCATAGAGTAGCATAGAAACGATGGCAGACAGACAAGCGATTCGCACAGTTTCAGTATAGCAACAACCTGGCACGAACCAGACAGACGACGGTCACAGCGGACAGCTTCAGTCAGTTCACCGCTATATACTAGTAGCCTTGCAGTAAATTTACTATTGGTTAGCCAGATTGTGGTTTGCCTTTGTTTTTAGGCAGGTGTGGGCCAAAAGCAATATTCAACAGTTATCTTTCAGAATTCTAGCTACTTTTACAGAAGCTTGGCTGTAAAACTGCAGATATTTTAAGGAATTGATACTCGTGGAAGTTTTTTATTTTTTTTATCGAAGAAACAATTACACTGGAAGCACGGGCTTAGTAAAATGTCTTTTCACAGTTAA